>JAWPHD010006377.1:0-145960 GCA_037043455.1 Cyrtodaria siliqua
CCTTTACCTTGGTCAGAGGGGGAACTGTTGCTTTTGTGATCGCTAGGCCAAAGATCAAGGTCACCTTAACCTCATATGGACATACATTAAAATAACTCCAGGAGTTCACACATGAAACTGTATAGGCATATTGACCTTGGTGAGAGAAGGAACCATATTTTGGTGTTAGTAGTTCAAAGGTCATGGTCACCATGGCCTCATTGACATACACATTCTACGTGAGTTATATTGGAACATCTGTAAAAAATCTTCTCTGTAAATAACACCAAAAGCTAGAGGTCTAATATTTTACGTGTACCATAAGGTTATGACACCCCTTTTAGACATCTCTGTACACACAAGTATGAAGTTTCGTGTTTATTGAAGGCGACACCCCTTTTAGACGTCTCTGTACACACAAGTATGAAGTTTCGTGTTTACTGAAGGCGACACCCCTTTTAGACGTCTCTGTACACACAAGTATGAAGTTTCGTGTTTATTGAAGGCGACACCCCTTTTTAGACCTCTCTGTACACAGAAGTATGAAGTTTCATGTTTATTAAAGGTGACACTCCTTTTAGACATCTCTGTACACAGAAGTATGAAGTTTCATGTTTATTGAAGGTGACACCCCTTTTAGACGTCTCTGTACAATTAGGTTCCATGTTTATTGAAGGCGACACCCCTTTTAGACGTCTCTGTACACACAAGTATGAAGTTCCATGTTTATTGAAGGCGACACCCCTTTTAGACGTCTCTGTACACAGAAGTATGAAGTTTCATGTTTATTGAAGGCGACACCCCTTTTAGACGTCTCTGTACACACAAGTATGAAGTTTCATGTTTATTGAAGGCGACACACGTTTTAGACATCTCTGTACACAGAAGTATGAAGTTTCGTGTTTCTTGAAGGCGATTCCCCTCTTGACATTCTCTGTACAATCGCGTATAAATGATGTTAAATAATATTGAACTTCAACCAAATAAACAAAACTGGGCATCACCTGTAAAATACAACAAATGTCACTATGACACCTGCCTCCTAAGTGGTTTTGACCTTTGACCTCTAAGTGTGACCTTGACCTTGGAGCCACGGACCTGGATTTTGCACACGACACGTCATCTTGTTGTGGTGAGCACTTGTGCCAAGTTATTTGAAATCCGTCCGTGAATGTCAGAGTTATTAACCGGACACGAAAGCACTTCTTTTTGACATTTGACCTCTAAGTGTGACCATGACCTTGGAGCCACGGACATGGATTTTTTGCGCGACTCGTCGTCTTGTTGTGGTAAGTACTTGAGCCAAGTTATTTGAAAACCCGTCCAGGAATGTCAGAGTTATTGACCGGACACGATTGTACGGACCGACTGACTAACGATGCGATTACTATATGCCGCCCTTCGGGGGAATAAACATATGCTTGAAAGTCTAAGATTTAATGATTTTTGGTATTTTCAGGGAGTATGAAACATACATGTATTTGTACCTGTCTTTAAGCAAAGGCTTACTCAAAAGTTTAAGCAAAACCGGAATGAACGAATAACAGATTCATCAAGGGCTAAGCCATATTCGCTTTTTCATGTATTTGCATATAATTCCTATTTAGATATGATAGAAGTACGTACATTTCGCTAAATGCTATCAAGACTTAGAATGCCTTCACATAGGTTACACATTGAAACAGGACGTTGGCACAACCACAAAGAATACCTGTAAGCGAAAGAAAATGTAGAGTGTGTAATAAACTTGAAGATGAATTCCATTTTCATGAAATGTACAAGTTTTAATGAACTAAGATATGTTACTTTTTACTAAAGCAAAATATTTCAAGATTCATCGAACTATTATTATCTGAAAACGAAACCGTTGTCAAGAACCTGGTAGCGTATATGTTTAATAGTTCCAAAATTCGAAACGAACTTAAACCTATTAATTAATGTCTACTCTCCCATATACTTGACAATCACACCGTCAAACAGGAATTAATGCATATGTCTGGGGCTTATGATTCATAATTCATTTTGATTTTGTAGTAATTTGTTATCAATATATTGGTATTTGTAACTATATTCATTGTTTGTTAAACATTTAAATATTTCACAAAACCTGCCATTGACTATATGTGTTAATATGATATGTTAAAAGGTATAACCATGAACTAGGCCCTGTTTTATTGAACATCTTACGATAAGTCTCAAATTTTAAAATCGTTCACATTTTTTCACCTAAGCATTCAATGTAGACAATTATGTGTGCACGTGGTGCAGAAATATCACCTGTATAAGAAAATGAAATGAAATCATGTTTATTTGAAAAGTGTAATTTAAAGTGAATTGATTTACGATCAAAATGGTCGTAAGTTGTTTCATAAAACTGGGCCCTGGTCTTTTGTATTATTGAATAAAGTGTGGTGAATCTACATACGGTGGGCTGTTAGCCTCACAACATCGCCGATTCAGTTCTAGATCCACGGACTCCACGGACTAAACGGGTGTTCCGGGACATCGACTACACGGACATACTGACACGACACTTCAACGACCGACTCCAAACATGTAAGACCTATTATTATTATCTCTGTATTTATTATATTCTATGTGATGACCACTCGGTTCACCACACTGGCGACGAGGATAGTCTTCGAACTCACTCATTGCGTTCAACATATAATTATGTTGAAAATCGTTTAATTTGTAATTATCGGATATTTTCATGCTATTTTACGGGACACACGCGTGTTTCGTATTTCGTCATTTGCTTTTGCCTTTAGTAAACGGCAATTGTGCCTGCGTATTAGTCGCATTCACGATATATTTCGACGTTATATTTCGACGTTATTTACGTTGAAATTTTAAGGTTTTTTGACTTAGACTTGTTCGAGAAATATTTAATTTCTCGTTTCTTATATTCATATCTTTTTTTATTTTGTGTATTTTGTCTCAATCAATTGGACATAATGTCTGATTCAGACAAAGTTGAAGACGATGGGGATCGTTTGCTTACCCCACCAGGGAAAGGTCAAAAAGACGAAACCCTCAATCCCCCACAATGGGCTGAACGCCTCATAGCAGCATTTGCTGACTTGACAGTCACAATAAATAAGTTATGGCTCATAGAAGAAGGTTTCCCCCCGTTAAAGTCTTCACAATTTAGTGTATCGCACCCAACCTACCCTAGTGTAACACCAATCCAACCTGGTCATGAACAAACTTATGGCTCCACCAAACTCGGTGAGGTCACCACTAAAATCGTTGAGGTCACAAAATCTCCAGATGTACCACAACCTGCGCCAGCACACACTGTGTTGTCGCCACCAGGTTTTAAACCAGCGCACACTGTGTTGCCGCCACCAGGTTTTAAACCAGCGCACACTGTGTTGCCACCACCAGGTTTTAAACGCCACCCATCAGTCCCCGTTGACATCATTCATTTAACACCCCAATCAAGTGGGTTTCCATACCAAGGTCACAACTTCTCAATGCAGATACCCACTAACCTTATGATCAATGTCAAAGCACCTACAAATGTCTCTGCAATTAACAACAGCAGTGTTTCAGTGTGTATGGTAAACATTCATAACCGAGATACCATCTCATCATCACCTGTGGAAGATACCTCGCCTATGGTCAAATACACAACAGCATCGGTTACTCGCGCAACAGTTGCGAGTAGCCCAATACCAACAACAAGTACAACAGCTGTAGTCCGCACCAGTGTTGTTAAACCAAAGGAAACAGACATGAACCCTGAGGTCCTCAATTGCATGTCAGAGAGTGTGGAGATAGATCCTCCCCCTTTCTTATCAAACAGTGCATCAGCTGATAGTGTTAACCCCCAAATAATGGCTTCAGAACAGCACCCTGTCATACACCAAAGACTTAGTGTGAAAGCAGGTGAATTACCTTTCAAGAGGTATCGTTTCAAAGCTGATGCACAGTTACGAATATCAATCACACCATTGCATCTTCCTGCCTCACAGGGGGGAGGAGATTCCCATTTTGGAAGTTCTCATGTCAGCCGACACACCACTTTCATCAGTTACTTTGGTTTCCAACATGCATGCATGCCACTCCCAAGTGAAACCGAAACTAGCGTTACTGACACTGATGAGTATTATTACAGTCAAATGTCTCTAAGTGGCTATACTTCTGCTGTTTCTGGTTACAAAAGTTATCTGATGGACAGTCGTAGAATCTCCCACAGTTTGGATGGTTCCATAATCCGTCATTCTGTAGTTGCTGAACGCGTTTGTACTACTTTCCCCTCATCTTGTTATCCCCACAATAAAGGTGATCTTACTTGCTGTGATGCAGTTCACAGATCGTTAAATTGTAGAGCATGTTTTGTACTCTGGACTATGACATGGGCTATGTCGCAGTTGGTCACTCGGGACCTGTTTGCTCGGTGGAGGTTACGAGATTCAGATAAAGGGGGAGGAGAAGTAGGAGATGGTTAAACTGCATTCAGCATTACTCGAGTGATTTGTAAATAGTTCGAGCATTATTGTTTTCATAGTTTTCCTCATATTGTCACCCTTCCATCACATTTGTGGTCCATTATAAACATTTTCGTAGTTTTAGTTGCCATGTGTTGGTGGAGTGGGTGGTTGATTACTTGAATTACTTTTACAGTCGGCCAGTTGAGTCAGTTTAGGTCATACTCTGTATTGTTGTCATTTAGTTAGACGGTCGTTGAACTGACTTTCTATCTGGTAATCAATACGGAGGTTTCTAAATTATATCGATTGGATTGCTTTAATGCAAATTCAAGTTGTTCTTTGCTAGCTTAGACGGTCGTTGTACTGGCTTTCTAGTATAGACCAATGACATAATTATCTCTGCATGTATACACTTATATTCAACTGTCACCTTCTTTCACTCATTTCATTCATAATAATGCTAACATAACTAATGTCACCCATCCTGTATATAAATCGCATCCATTATAGGAGTTGTCAATACTCCTGATTTCCTTTATAAGTCACCATCATAAGCCTTCAATATATTGCACATTATGTTGTATATGGTGAAGCTTCTTCTGTCGGAGTAGTTCCGCTAATTTGACAAACCTAACTACAAATAACCACGTAAACATGTGGCCTATAACCTTTCTTCTCGACTAATATTTCAGTAACTCTGCATCTGGACATCCTTTACAAGTCCCATTAAGCACTCGATTCGTCATTTAATATTTCACGTATAAGAACCCTTATTACTCCAACTACATCGTCTAAACTTAGGCGAACACTGCCTGATACATCAACGTACAGGATATTCAACAGTTAAAACACAGTTTACTAATTGCGTAACAATAATCACTGGTATTCTCACAAACTAATTAACAACTATATGGATCTGCAACATCATTCCTTGCTGTGTACATGTATGTCTGTTAACGATGCCTGCATCATCCGTCTACAATCCCATATCGAAAGGAGCCTACGCCTTCCTCCTTCAATCAAAAGTGGGTGGAGTGTGGTGAATCTACATACGGTGGGCTGTTAGCCTCACAACATCGCCGATTCAGTTCTAGATCCACGGACTCCACGGACTAAACGGGTGTTCCGGGACATCGACTACACGGACATACTGACACGACACTTCAACGACCGACTCCAAACATGTAAGACCTATTATTATTATCTCTGTATTTATTATATTCTATGTGATGACCACTCGGTTCACCACAAAAGTATTTAATTATCAAACGCACGTTACAAATAGTTTAATCTGAGGGCAGTAATCTCTCGTCATGCTGTATTTATTTGCTCATGTCACAGAGTACATGCTCTTATATAATAACCACACACCAAGAATAAATTGTTATTGTGTTAATAACGTAACATGTCTTTCAGATGTTTGTTTACCCTATATAATCCGTGTAACATCAAGTAGATCCACCATGCTTCTATTCAAATAGTTTTTCACTGCATAATTGATGAGAAAGACTTGTTGCATACCTTATTATTTAGTAGATAATTTACCTCGCACTTTGCGGCTGCCTTCTCACATATATCTTGAAATAAAATGTGTCGGATTTAATAAACACACTTTATGACTGTTGACTCTTATTATTTATAATAGAAGTTTGTAAATTGCCAAAAGAAATCAATCAGCTCCCCCCCCCCCCCCCCCCCCCCCCCCACCCACGCAATAATATATGTTTATTTGTTCGCATGTAATTCAAGACTTGTGTGATGCATTCTTGTCCGAACGTGTCTAGGTATTACATGTACATGCATGCTGTTTCGCATGACAGTGCACGTGCGAATACACTTAATTCCCTTTCAGTATCGCTAAAATCAGAATCAGACCATCGATCACGCTTGGAAAACAAAACCAGACCATCGATCACGCTTGGAAAACATATATTTTAGGTTGATTCTTTATGCAGACTTTGCACGCAAGCCTGACAAGTTAAAGGCTCCCTCCATAGCTGTAACTAGTAAAAAAACACAAAAAAAACACACAAGGACAACATATATCTATCTATGGATACTGCATCACTCTGGTTCGAAGATTATGTGCAGGTGCGAGTCTGTGTGTTTGTGAGTAATTTAAAAGATGATGAAAGAGTAAAATAAGGTGAAGGTGAAAATAAACATGAAAGTGTTATGTATGTTAAAAGTTCGATGAAGAACAAGGTGATATTTAAAAGATAAAAGACAGCGTTTTAATTTATGGCATTTGGTGGCTAACAGTGAAAACTGCCGGCTTGAACGAATCTAAGCTAGGCAGCTCGGCAGGCTGTTCCATTTTACCACAGCAAGCGGAAATAGTCAACGCGTGTGTGTATTTGACGAAAACCAACTGGATGTGACAGTCTAGATAGTCTCATTGGATGCTGGACATATGACGGCATTTTGATGGCAACTAGCCCATGACGATTTTGAAAAATAGACAAAATCGGGCATCGGAACGTCTGTCCTCGAAAGAGCGCCATTTCAGGTTGTCAATCATAGTTGTGACGCTTTATTGATAGGAGTAATCGTTGTGGACCCATCTCGCGGCTCTTCTTTATACCATCTCCATTGTCTATATTTTGTTTAGTATACGGGCTCCACACTGGGGAGGAGTACTCTATCACTGGGCGGACTAGTGTTGTGTATGCTGTTGCTCTTATACCTCGAGTTTTGCTTCTGATGTTTCGCTTCATGAATCCCAGAGTTTTGTTACCAGATGTACTATGGTTGTTCCAGATAAGATCGCTGCTGATGTTGACACCAAGGCATTTGGCACTGATGACGGTTTCCAGTATCTGTAGTATGTATGTTGTACATGGATATAATGACATTTGTTCGTGTTATAATACAGGCATGATGGTAAAGCCACACACTCGCGTTCTTCAATGGCATTCAATTCTTGTCAACGAAAACCTTTGTTACGAAAACTTTTTTTTAACAATCTAAATTCGAGTGTTACAAACCCTCGACATTACCATCGAATACAGCGACGATACGTATTGGAATGCATCGATGATCGATCCTACGCCAGGTCTATTTAATACACGTAACTCTGACAGTTTTTTATTATCGTTTTCCAAAAGTGTATTGAACCGTACAACGATAGTAACGGATCAGGGAGGACATTTTGCCATTGAACTGTTTTAAGTTATTTAATTGACGTTAGTGGTATTCAATACATGGCGGACATTAATAAAATAGAGTTAACTTCTTATAAACATTTTACTGAATGTACTATTAAACAGGTGAGAATTCTTTAAAAAATGAATATTATTTCAATACAATACTAGGCCATATCGACAGGAAAGCAATGTCTAGTAAAAGTGTAATAAAAAAGTTATTGGAAGAATCGATTTAAATGCGATTGCCATAAGAGATGGAAAAAACAACATCAAGAGAAGATATATGTTGTTTTAGAACGAATTACACACTTTATTTAAATGAGAAGTGAAAATACTAAATAAAGTGAGAAAAAAATTCATAAAAAAATCAATATTTTTTATTATATTATTATTTTTATGCAGACTTTTGTTGTTGTTGTTGACATCTTCGGTTCAGCATTTGGAAACATTTTTAACAAATCATAACGTTAAAATACATCACCGTTTTAAATAATCTATGACACATTCTCTTCGTTGAGTATTTCAAATGCAATGATATAACTAACCTTCAAACCAAAAATCTGAGGGGTAAGAATGACTCAACATCTTAAACACTAAACTTATTTTTAAAACTACGATTCATTTTTTCTGTTAAGTCATTTTCCAAGCTGATGATGTAAGTTCATCAGTTCCTTTGTGAAAAAATATCTGTTTTTGAAATTTAAAAAAAGTAGTTCCGGAATCATACTGTAAAAATAATAATTTATACATCCCAAAGTATGAAACACACATTTTAATTCACTGCAAAAATCCACTTTTCGCGTTAATTGCTAAATATAAAATAATTTCCGATTTTCTGTTGAAAGCAAGTACACATGTGCTATTTGCGCATACCAGTCTTGAATATAAACATGTGTTAATGTGTGTGTTTTTCAACGAGTCACACGGTGTATTCTGTCACTATAGTGCT
Organism: Cyrtodaria siliqua; assembly: GCA_037043455.1. Taxonomy (NCBI): domain Eukaryota; kingdom Metazoa; phylum Mollusca; class Bivalvia; order Adapedonta; family Hiatellidae; genus Cyrtodaria; species Cyrtodaria siliqua. The sequence continues at coordinate 8,514 of JAWPHD010006377.1, forward strand.
ACAAGAATTCCGAACCATGTCATGCTACATTTAAATTTACAAATGAATTACAGAATAAAGCGACTCCGTAGAATGCAATACGCCTGATTTCTACATTACGTTTCTTTGTTTATGGACATTTAACAACCGTTACCCTGGACAGATTGTGGACCCTATGATGACGTCTACCTAAATCATGAAAGGGTGGTAATGCTTAATGTGTGTCTTTAGTGCCTTAATGCTTCATTTTCTTGTTGCTCTGGCTTCTTCCAAGTCACCGAGTACCTGCTCTGTGGTCCTGGCATGTCCTGTTCGACGTACATCGCCCCCTTTCGGATATTATGTGCAGGCTTCCTGGGTAGAACCAGTACTAAGCAATGTTGGTAAAGTGTCTTGCTCAAGGACACAACGAACATGGTGCGGAGGAGGATCGAGCCGTGGATCCTCCGATCTAAAGTTCGGCACTCTACCACTGAACCACGAACGCCACACAAATAAACTCATAATGGCAGAAAATATGTGTTTTCAATTGAGTTTATTCAAAACAAACAAGTTAGATATCATGAGGTTATTTTTCTTCTCTTCTTGCAAAATCACTACAAATTAACTACTTGACAAAGTTAAAGATACCTTTAACATCGTCCAAACCACATAGGCAAAAAAAAGAAAAGAAAAAAAAACCTACCTACCTACCCTAATTTTTCAGCTGAGTAACCAGAAACACAAGTATTTCTTTTCTGGCCTTATCGGTGCGAACGTTTTAAATTTTGGGGGAAAATCTGACAAGCAGTTTTAGAGAAATGGTCATAAGTTTAAAACAATATAAGCCTATGAAAACAAAGATGGTCACAGGTTTGACATCAAATCAAAGTTAAAATTGTTTAAATTGACCAACATCATGCCATGCCAGTCATTTTAGTAAAGGTTACAAATCAACTAATCACAATGTTCCATTACACCACTTGTAATTGAGGAAGTGTCGATTCTTATTCTCGATTCAGTACTGTTCAGTAGGAAAATTTTAGTATTTCCTATCTATTAAGTATTGTCTGAAATTCCTTTTTTCCGTGATGAAAAAGAACTGCACTTCATCAAAACACTTAAACCAGGACTTAACAAATAAACTGTTAAAACAAGCGACTGTAGAAATATTAACAGTCATAAAAACAGTCATAAACATTTAAATATAAAATATGAAACTATTAAAGGGAATGTAGCGACACAGTCAAACAATCTCTTTTATTGAGAGTTCTGAAAAACTTGCAAAAAAGTGAAAGAATTATCAAAATCGGATGATAAACCAAAAAGATATGACCATTTAAAGGTTGTACTAAAATGGATATGGGAGCCGCCATTTTGAAAACTATGACGTCACAGTTCCATATGAATATATATGGAATATTGATAAATATCATTTAAAGCAAAGCAGATCACTGCAAATGAATGAAAACTCCTTAACTGTGCATATAAAGCAGTATTGCCATTAGTTATACATATTCTTCATACAGTTACTTTAATTTTTCCCGCTATCAATGAGTAAAGTTTCATATTTATCAATATTCCATATATGGCCATTTAGAACTGTGATGTCATAGCTCTCAAAATGGCGGCTTCCATATTTGTTTCAACAGAACATTCAAATGATCATATCTTCTTTGTTTATCATCCGATTTTCAAAATTCTTTCACCCTTTTCCAAGTTTTTCAAAACTCTCACTAACAAAGATTGTTAAGCTGTGTCGCTATATTCCCTTTAATATATTAAATAATTTATACAAAATATTGTTTTAACGTAAATTCACACTACTACGTGAACAATGTACTCCTTTTGTCGCTATGTATCGGATGCTCAGTTCGGTTTTAGACAAGGTCGCTCTACCATTGATGCCATATTTGTTTTGAATTGTATTATACAGAAATTACTGAATGAAAACAAGCGGTTATATTGTACGTTTGTGGACCTTAAGAAGGCTTTCGACAGTATATATAGAAATGGCCTTTGGCTAAAACTTTTTAAGCTAGGAATTAAAGGTAAATTGTTAAGAATTATACGCGACATGTATGATAAAGTGAAATCTTGTGTACGACATTGTAATACTTTTTCTGAGTTTTTCGAATGTGCAATAGGTCTCAAGCAAGGGGAGGTAATCTCTCCAATAATGTTTTCGCTGTTTGTAGAAGACATGGAATTGTTCTTACAAGACAGTAATAAATCTGGACTTACAATAGACGATATAACTTTAATTCTTTTACTTTTCGCAGATGATATGGTTTTGTTTGGAAATTCACCGTCTGAGTTACAAGAACGTTTAAAAATTGTTGAAAGAATATTGCGACAAATGGGGATTAGAGGTTAACGTGGAAAAGACAAAGTTATGGTTTTTAGAAAAAGGGGTAATCTTTTAGTTAATGTGACATGGGTTTATAATGGAAATAATTTAGAAGTTGTTAACGATTTTAACTACCTTGGAACTGTTTTTAATTATACGGGTTCATATAATTTAAATCAAGAGACCTTAGCAGGTAAAGGATTAAAAGCTTTGAATATATTAATTGCAAATGTAAAAAAATACAATTTTAAACCAAAAACGTTTTGCCAATTATTTGATGCGTTCGTTGGTTCTATATTAAGCTATGGAGCAGAAATTTGGGGTTTTACAAAGTCAAAGGAGATCGAAAGAATACATTTGAAATTTTGTAAATACTTGTTAAGGGTTAAAACGGCTACTAGTAATTCCGGTATTTACGGATAACTAGGTAGATACCCATTGTATATTTTAAGGTATGTAAAAATAATAAAGTATTGGAGTAAGGTGGTCGATTCAAAAAACATTTTAATATCAACTTTTTATAAAGATGCTGTGAGAGCTTGTGAAAGAGGAATGAAGAATTGGGCCAGCAATGTTAAAACCATTATAACTGACTGTGGCTATAATTATGTTTGGAATGACCCAACTTGTATTGATATAAAATCTTTTCATTTGTTGATTAAACAAAATTTAATAGATTTTTTTGTTCAAAAATGGAACACTGATGTTGAAAATAATCGAGTTTTATGTTTGTATAGACATTTTAAAACCTCATTCTCATATGAAGTGTATTTAGATATATTGCCGTTGAAATTAAGAACTGCCATGTCGAGGATAAGATTATCCTCCCACAGACTTAGAATTGAAACTGGCAGATATTCACAAAATAGAACTGATAGAAATCAGAGATATTATACATTGTGTAATAGTACAGACTTAGAAGATGAATATCATTTTATTTTAATTTGTCCTTTGTACGAACAATTACGTAAACTATATGTTAAACAATATTATTACAGACATCCAAGTGTTTTTAAATTTATTCAGCTGATGCAATCTTCAAGCCAGCAAGAGCTTTTTAGATTATCTAGGTTTGTTAGGGAAGCATTTATTATTCGCAATACTGCAATGTATAATGAGTAAAAAAATGTATGTTCATCCTCATTGGACATGAAATGTAAACTATTAAAACTTAAAAGTTTACATGAAAATATGTAATAGGAATAGTTAAATCATTATAACAGGGTAAATACGTGATCCAGAGTGATTGTGTGAGACATTTCGGGCGTCAGAGTGAATGGGTGAGTTGTATGAGTGTATAGTATGTATGATTGTGTGTTTGTACTTTTTCATTGTTTAATGTAAAAATTGCATTGACCTGTCACATATTAAAAATGTAATATGTATTTATATGACGAGAAACATTTGTTTAAGTCATAAATAAAGAATATGTTCTGTTCTGTTCTGTTCTGTCAAATATGAACGTTTCCCGCCATTAACGTTGCATGGGAACGCTTCTGCGTATGTTTATGTAATATTTATAGCATAATTTTTCGAGTATATGCGATTTGTACTGCTTCTCGAGAGTGCAGTATAAATCGGATACGAGAAAAATATGCTATAAATGTTTTGTACCTTAGCCATTTATCCAACTACGCATGTGCAAGAAGTTTTAGGGCGTTGCAGTTTTCAGTAAACATAACAGCTCGATCCAATCAAGAAATGGAATTATCACGCGGCATGAGCATGACCCATGTTTTGATTATTGCAGCCAATCGCCTGTGTATATTATTGGGCAAATCCAATGTCAAGGAGTGCTGTTTTGATAATAGGTTGTCGTGTTTTACATATTTGATTGACAGGCTGTGTGTAAACATTACAATTACGCGCGTGTACATGGTATAACTGCCGAATCTGTCAATTATAGCACGGCTGAAATATATCGGCATTTATAGCACGGTTTAGACTCAGACCTTCAGGTTTATGAAAATTATATTATAAGCAAGAACAAAGGCAAGCCATTAGAGCTATGGTACAAAGTAGCTACCACCCGAAGATCTACTTAAATAAGTAGTGAAAGTACTAGCGGAATAGAATAGAAAAGTCACTTTAAAATAATTTCGTGATTTTTATTTTATTTATATTAACAAGCACAAGGACTCTTGAACATATATATCATGGGTTAGTTTTATCAACACAAACAGGTTATATGGCGCCAACGGCAATGAACATTCCAAGCCCACTCTCTCCATATACATCTACGAGAGGTGTTCAGTTTATAACGTAACATGTTCATTTTGTAACCGAGTCAAATATCTTGACATTCTCGCCGAACATGTTCATGTGTAATGATTCCTATACAACATTATGACATGAACTTATATGTGCTTCCTAATTTTGCTACATCTATATTTTTCAAAAAGGGTAGAGATCATTGATGTTTTGAAGCAAAAATCTTCAATTATAAAAATAACTGCAATACAAATTAGAAAAACACATGCTTGTAAAGTGTCGTTTATTATAGTAGTCTGATATGCCCATGTCTTAACGTAAACAAGTGGAATATGCATTTATTTTGTTTTGCTATTTGACGGTTTTCACGATATCGGCAACATGAAATTCGACTGAAAATGATTAACGTTATGAACACTTCTAGTTCGAAACATCAGCTGCAGGCATAGTTATGGTGTCCTCCTCTATAAAAAATAAGTTTCATTTCTTTCTTACAACAACATATGAATAAAATGCTTATTTTGGTTAACTTATAAAATTATCGGTAAATAGGAGCAAACTGTCCTATTATCTGTCAATTTCTTAATATTACGATACAATTCGAACTTTTAATTCAACATTTATATGTTTGCCTCAAAATAAACCATACGATCATATTTAAATTTCAAACACAGTTTTAAACAATTATGATGAATTATTTGGTTTAAGGTAAAAATCTACGGAAATAGAAACATATAGGTTTAGAATTGGAAAATAGTATGCACCTACTTCAAAACGTAATTTAAAGCGAACCGCGTGAAATTGGAAATTATTTTTAAATGCATACGTTCTATATGAAAGTTTCACATAATTAAATCACGCGTTTTTTATGATAATCACTTAAAATAACATCTTAAACAAAAGTGTTACGTTATAAGTTGAACACATCTGCTAGATAAAAGTATGTAGAATGTACTTTGAACCTGCAAAACTGCACAGTTGCTGCAAATTCTGTTGTAAACATTCCATCCTTTCGCTGGAGCCGCGAAATTTTCGGTCACCACTCAAGTAGCGGCTAAAACAATACAGAGATGATGAAGGCCTGGAATGAGCATAAGCATGACAAAAAGAATGTACAGGAATTCGGGCATGGAATTTTACACATCTGCACGGAAATGCAAAATGGAGCGAAATGGAGTAGAATAATGTTCATTCCTGTTGGCACCATATAAACTGGTATGTGTTGGTGCGCCGTAAAACACAAACTCAACATGCTTAAATTAAGTTAAATGTCAGCAGATGTAATGCCATAGTACATTGTCTGTGTGCCACTTAACTCTACTCTAATATATATGTTTATATTTGAAGAAAACACGCCATTTAGAAATGTTGTCATTTAGATGCTTTGCTGCTGCTGATAATAATAATATTTCATTTTAGTTCTTAAATTAAGGTTCTGATAATTAAATTCAATCACATCCTATCCCATGTTGAATAGCATAGACACATGAGTCAGTGTTTCACAACTGGACCAAATGGCCTCCGTCCACTGGCATCATTATACCACTGACCATAGATGCTTTGTCACTGAGTAGAAATGTGATGGCGTTCACAACGTCTTCGACCTCTGCAGGAAATAGGAAACATTGTTTATTGCAATGTAGGTAACAACAATTCAATACCAATAAATGTACCATATACATATTTTTATTAAGTATTTATACGTGATTCTTGATACTGATACGGGTTTTTTTCACACACAAACACGATTTAACTCAATTATAACACTTTTTTTCCAAAATCAGTTGTAGCTTTACTATGGAAATTATGTCTATATTTGCAAAATATCTTAAAACTGAAAATGGGTATAATTTACCTGCAAGCCGTCCTAAGGGTATTCTTGACAACAATTGATCCGCCTGTCCAGGCACGTCGAAAGCTGCCCTTCCCATGGCTGTCATGACAAGGGTGGGGGAAACACTATTCACCCGAACCTAAATCATAAAACAAAATACCACACATAGTCTTCATATAAAACAATTTAAAAGAAGAAGACGTTTATGGACTTGAACGCTTAAACAGTTTTTCATCGCATAAACACACCTTTACAACAAGACAATTTCACCAATTTAAAGGAAAAAAATGAGGAAAAAATAGATAACATGAAGATAAAATCTAATGCAGTACTATAAAACGATTTTGTTATATTTAAAATGAGAATGAACGAGATTGTAAGTTATTTATCATGGCACGCTTCCGAAATGTAGTTTCTGAAATTGATAACTTCTTTTTTCATTTCTTGACTGAAGGAGAGCAATGCATTTAAGCATACTCGGCCTTTGGATATATTATAGTTTTATATATTTACATTTGTTTATATTATAAACAGGACAAATTAAGACAAACTGGAACTCGTCCTCAATATCGTTAGTGTTACATATTTGACATATTCTTTCACACCGTCTAGTCTTTCACGAGAAAATATAACTTATATATAATTTATTGGCTATATTTAAAAGGCACTAATGTCAATATTGAAAGTTATAAGTAATGTGTATGTTAAGTATTTGCTTAAAAAGAATATGAATATATAATAAGAATTACATCTTATTAAAGGGTATTTAAAATGATCGTTACTGTAGTGAATGATATGCTTGTAAAGAAGGTATGACTGTTAAATATGTACAGAATTTTACTACTTTAAGTTGCCTTATGTAAAATGATATTAGGGTATTACTGGTTTATGATGTGTGATACGTTTGCTTTGAATGTTGAATAAAAGATGCGGCTATTTTACAACACGACGGAACGTTCGTGTTGTCCTTAATGCCATTCATGAGTCAGTAGCAACGTCGCACACATATATTCTGAGATGGAGAAGAGTGAAGAATAAACAATACCTGTTTGTTACATTTGCGGAGATGCAATGGTCAAGCTCGATGTAACAATGATGTTACATTACGCAATCATATCATTATAGTAGAATTAAACTACACAAACTATGCCAAATAACCGTTCAATACCTCATGTGTAAACTGATGTAATATTACACTGTATTCAATGAACGCCGCGCTTAGAATAAAACAGATAGCGTGCAGACCCAGATGTCCAGAGCATCTTCTTATGGGGTCTATGTGTCTCAACTTATTAGTTTTTCTAGAGCTTGTACTCGAGTCGAGCACTTTAATATTCGTAATTTTTGTATAACTAAAAAGCTACTCCATCAGTGTTACCATAAACTTCGTAAAACCTTTTCAAAATTTTATTATCGTAACCCTGATCTACTTTCCAAATATAAAAGTAATTTAAGAACTCTTCTGCGACAAGGACTATCACAATCTGACTTCTATGGTGACGTGATTTATCATCTTGCAACGCACTGCATCCTTGTGGGTGGACCCATTTACAGTTCGCCACTATACTTTCCTCTTTAATTGTGCGATGACCGGACAGGCTGTGGACCCTATGATGTCTACCTAATGCCCAAAAGGACGGTGACGTTTGATGTTTGTCTGCAGTCTTGTCATGCGTGCCCTCAATGGTTTATTCTCTTTTTGCTCTGGATTCTGACAAGTCATTGAGTACCTTCTTTGTGGCTTTCTATGCTATTGTTTTTTTGTATTTATATATACACGAGCATCTTTGTATTTTACTTATATCGCCGATTAATGCTGCCTTGTGGGTTAGAGAATAGTTGACTGTCCCGTTTTATTAGGTTGACAGTAGGGTAAGTGTGAGGTTTGGTGCACCCTAGAACTTGGTTTAAGGCCACCATCCACCACCCCCACCCCCAGCGGCCTTTTTTGCCACTGACCATTCCATGCGGTAGCCCTGTTGTCAACCCTTTTGTGTTTGTAATGTCTTATTTGGCCTTTAATTCATCTTTAAATTTGTTCTTTGTTTATGTGTGTGTTTGTGGTTGACTGTCGTCCTTGAATGCTGCTTTTCCTGTTCGATTTTTATATCTGTATTATAACAAAGGTATTGAGTTATGTAAACAAAGATTAAAAAGGTCGCTTAACTTTTTACTGCTTGAAATTTCAAGCAAGTTGTTTCAATTAACTCCTGGAGACATCGGAAATTATTGCAACTTTCACGTTAATATTATGCACTATTATTGGGCACACATTTTGTATCGTCTCCATTAAGATTTCAATACACATATTGTTGTTGTTGTTTTTGTTGTTTTTTTGTGTACATTCTTCTCTCACCTCAGGATCGTTGAGGACCTGAATAATTACAACCGCCAGAATGGTATGTGCGGCATCTGACGACATGGACATGTGCTTGCTTTTATATTAAACCACCAGAATAGTATGTGCGCCATCTGACGCCATGGAAATGTGATTGCTTTTATACTAAACCGACAGAATAGTATGTGCGGCATATGACGCCACGGACATGTGCTTGCTTTTATACTAATAGTATAGCTAGAATAGTATGTGCGGCATGAAAATGTGCTTGCTTTTATACTAAACCGCCAGAATAGTATGTGCGGCATCGGACGCCATGGAAATGTGCTTGCTTCTATACTAAACCGACATAATAGTATGTGCGGCATCTGACGTCATCGAAAAGTGCTTACCTTTAAATTAAACCGCCAGAAATCAATAGTATGTGAGGCATCTGACGCCATGTAAAATGTGCTTGTGTTTATACTAAAACGGCATCTGATGCCATGGAAAATGTGTTTGCTTGTATACTAATCTGTCAGATAGTGTTTCATTACACATTTGATAATATGCTAGGTTTCAATAATGAACAGCTAACCCATCTCCCAGTTATGTGTGTAAGCCTTCTGGCCATTATGATCTGTATAAAGTGCTATGGGGCATACGTGATGTGGGTTTAAATTACCTTTTATGAACATACATAATAAAACCTTGTCTGCTACTTTTCTCGTTTGTTTGTGTTCGCTGCTTCCAAGAAATTCCGTTGTCATTATGATGCACACTTGCGTTTAATGCTGTGTGGCGGTAGTAATATGTCGCCCCAATATTACTTATTAGTTCTTTGGGATCACCAAGCCCACTCTTTGTTGCTTTAAATCTTTTATACCGCTTAAGCCGTGCTAGGAAGCATGATATAGGTGTTGCCCCTTAAATTATCTCTCATGAACGTTGACTCCATACAACCAACTTTGCTACTTGTCTCTATTGTTTGTGTCATTTGCTTCCAATGAATCATCTTTTTTAATATGTATTGTTCACCTACATGACCTATGTCTACTCAGAATATTTATAAAGCTTACACATTTTTAATAGGTTCTCACATACACTTACAACTTCCAAATTTATACATAATTTGCCTCGCAGAAATATTTAATTTAATAACAACATAATTATACTGTGACATAAACATGACCTTGAACTTCATATTCAAAAATGCATTTGATCATGAACTAACGCCAATGAATGTTTACCTTGTGAGGTCCCAGTTCTAATGCTAATGCCATCGTAAGCATATCTAGCGCAGCCTTGGATGAGCAGTAGAGTGTGTAGTAACTGTCAGGTGTTTTCACCGCTCTCTGACCACCATTGCTCGACACATTCACAATGGCGCCACCAGTTCCACGAGCTACCATACCCTTAGCAACCAACTAGGGAACAAAACTACGATTAAATAGAAATGTGTCCATGGGACACGGATGCCCCCACGGAAAACAATCAGGAAAAACGCAAACTTTTACGGAAAAAAGGTCCGTAACTCAGGTAACACTTTGTCGATTCGGGCGCTGAATCGTTATGCACATTTTGACTTCAGAGGTAGATCTAAGCTTCTTATAAACATTCTAAACAATCGGTTGAAAACTGTGGGAGAAAATAATTACATAACCTTTTTCGGGACGGACAGACGGACGAACATGGTTAAAGTTATATGACCCCTCACCATTCGGTGGTCGGGCATGAAACAAAAAAACAACAACATTAAGACAGATTCAGACATATCTTCTTTTTTTTCGTGCATTTGGTTAACTGCTACATTTCCTGTTCCTACATGTAATGTCACACACAAGCCTAACCAATAAAAGCACTCACCATAAAAAGATAAAACTATTGTATTGCAAGAAATAATAATATATGAACTTATTATCGTATCGGAACCTCATGTAAGTTACTATGTCGTCATTCTACTTGTGCTCGGTAGTAAGATGTGTTCTCGTGTAAATTGATATTCGTAACCTTTGTATTACAAATTCCAATTTGACGCATTTTTGGGTATGTATACTTGTTCCCTTGCGGCTTTGTGTTTAGACAGGGGAGCTATAGGTTTTGCCCTCCCACCCACGCTTCATTATGCTGTAATACATTTTTATATAGATGGGAGTCGGGGTAGGGTGGCGGGGTCGGGGTAGGAGGGTGGGTGTTGGACTTTAAGGGACGATAAGGTATTTTACAACAATCTGACTTCTGTGGTTACGTGATTTACAACTAGGACAGATTGTGGACAGATTGTGGACCTATGATGATGTCTACATAAATCCTGAAAGGGATGATAACGTTTCTTATTTTAAATATATATGATCATCTTTGTGTTATATTGCCTATTAATGCCGCTTGGTTTGTCAGAGGATATATTCTGGCTGTGTTTACTTTATTTACACTGTCCGGTTTTATTGGGATGACAGTAGGGTAAGAGTGATGTCTGAGGTTCTTGATGCACCCTAGAACCTGTTTCAGCTCCCGCAGTGGCATGTCTGCCACTGACCATTCCAAGGTGGTACCCTTATCGACAACTATTTTATGTTTGTCGTCATGTTTTCTTTCTATTAATGTTTGTTTTGAATGTGGGTTTTTGGTTGACCGTGTTCTGTGAATGTTACATTTCCCATTCCACTTTACTTTCACCAGACCATGTTCTTTTTGAAATTCTATGTTATGAGCTTTATTTACTGCCTGAATATATATACTCCTATTTCCTATGATAGTTTTTTGTTGATTTTTACAAAAAATACTCGAAGAAAAGAGAATAATTGATTTACTTACGACATTTTTTAGACCAAGTAAATATATTTATTTATGTGTATGTATAGCATCATGGGCTGTTAGTCTAATAGAAAGTTCGAAATGAACTCGTAATATGCATAGCCTAATAGAAAGTTGGAAATGAACTTTTAATATTCATAGCATTGGCTGTTAGCCTAATAGAAAATTTGGAAATGCAAATTTAATAAGCAAAGGATTGGATGTTAGCCTAATAAAAAGTTGGAAATGAACATGTAATATGTATAGCATTGGCTGTTAGCCTAATAGAAAGTTTGAAATGAACTCGTCATATGAATAGCATTGACTGTTAGCCTAATAGAATGTTGAAAATGAACTTTTAATATGCATAGCATTGGCTGTTAGCCTAATAGAAAATTTGGAAATGCACATTTAATATGCATAGCATTGGCTGCTAGTCTAATAGAAAGTTGGAAATGAACTTGTAATATGCATAGCATTGGCTGTTAGCTTAATAGAATGTTGGAAATGAACTTGTAATATACATAGCATTGGCTGTTAGCCTAACAGGAAGTTGGAAATGAACTCGTAATATGCATAGCATTGGCTGTTAGCCTAATAGAAAGTTGGAAATGAACTCGTAATATGCACAGCATTGGCTGTTAGCCTAATATAATGTCGGAAATGAACTTGTAATATGCATAGCATTGGCTGTTAGCCTTATAGAAAGAAATATAAAAAGATAGGACAGGGAAAGTAGCATTCAAGGACGACAGTAAACCACAAAACACAGAAACAAACACGAAAACAGACAAACAAGAAGGCAAAAGCAATAATAAATGCAAACGACATCACAAACACAAAAAGGGTTGACAATAGGGCTACCGCCTTGGAACGGTCAGTGGCAAAGTAGGCCACTGGGGGTTTAAACCGGTTCTAGGGTGCACCAAATCTCACACTTACCCTACTGTCATCCCATTAAAACAGGACAGTGTAAATAAAGAAATCCCCGCCATGATCTAATCTCTAACCAACAAGGCAGCATCAATAGGCAATATAAGTAAAACACAAATATGCTCGTGTAAATATAATACAAACAAACAATAGCCTAGAAAGCCACTATGAAGGTACTCAATGACTTTGCAGAAGCCAGAGCAGTAAGAGAATAAACCATTAAGGGCACGACAAGAAAGATCATGGACAAACATCAAACGCCACCGTCCCAATGGGCTTTAGGTAGGCGTCATCATAGGGTTCACAGCCTGTCCGGTCATCGTACAATTAAAGAGGAAAGCATAGTGGCGAACTGTAAAAGGGTCCACCACCAAGCATGCAGTACGTTGCAAAATGATAGGGTCATAACCTCTTTTGATAAACTTTTTAACAAGTTTAACAGAGATAGTATGAAAGTGATCATGACCTAGAATCTTACGAAGCTTATAAATCACATCACCATAGAAGTCAGGTTGTGATAGTCCTTGTCGCACAAGAGTCCTTAAATTACTTTTATATTTGGAAAGAAGATCAGGGTTACGATAATAACATTTTGCAAATGTTTTACGAAGTTTATGGTAACGGTAACCCTGATTGAGTAACTTTTTAGTTATACAAAGATTACGAATATTAAAGTCCTCAACTCGAGTACAAGCTCTAGAAAAACGAATAAGTTGAGACACACATACCCCATAAGAAGTTGCTCGGGGAACATCCCCATCCAAGTGGGGATAATTAACAATGTCTAAATTAAAATCATCTCTCTTGTCATAGATTTTGCTAATTATTTTACCATTTTCAATCGAGAGATCTAAATCAAGAAAAGAAGCGTTATTATCAGATATATTAGCTTTGTTAAGCTGAAGTTCTTTAGGATAAATATAATTAACCATAGTTGGAAAGAAAGGGTTGTCAATGTTCAATATGTCGTCCAGATACCGAGAGGTATCATTAAAGGCTTCAATAACATCTGCCTGGGTATCTGGTGAAAGACTCAACATGAAATCCCTTTCATAATAAAATAAGAACAAATCTGCGACAAGAAAGTTGGAAATGAACTTGTAATATGCATAGCATTGACTGTTAGCCTAATAGAAAAAAGAGTATGATAATGGACTTTGGAAACGGCCGAGCACGACACATACGAAATATTGCAACTTGGTTTGATTGAGACTGTTCATGAGCGGTAGTGAAATATGCTAGCTACCGCTCACGCCCTCTAGCCCCGGGTTGAGCAAAGTTGGAAATGAACTTGTAATATGCATTTATATTTAGTTTGTCTTATAGTAAAATAACACAATGATAAACTGCATATGCAATTGTTTGGATGTAATATAAATAGTTTGACTAGTACAAACTAGAAGAAAAAACAAACTTATTCAATTAAAATTTAGATATTTAAACTAGAGATTTTAACTTGACGGGGATAACTTGATTTACACTGTCCCGTTTATTGGGATGCCATTAGGGTAAGAGTGAGGTTTGGTGCACCCTAGAACCTGGTTTAAACCCCCAGCGGCCTTTTCTGCCACTGACCGTTCCTAGGCGGTAGCCCTATTGTCAACCCTTGTGTGTTTGTGATGCCTTATTTTGCCTTTTATTAATCTTTATATATAGTTGTTTGATTCTTTGTGTGTTTGTGGTTGACTGTCGTCCTTGAATGCTACTTTTCCTGTTCGATTTTTATATATACTGTACCACGTATGTATAACGGTCATATGAAATAAATATATGGGGCTACATGTATGATACTTCTTAAAGATACACATACATAATTTGCATGTTACCATGTTTGGAAAGGTGGAATCAATGCAACCCGCAATAATTTCAGGGACAGTGCAACCCGCAACAATTCCAGGGACAGTGCGACAGCAAAATAAATATTGCTTTGATTTACCAATTTGAAAGACTTGCGAATCTATGTCCTTGTTTTGAATAATTATGGATCTATTGAACGGCCACGGTAATACATTGGACGCATTATAAAAATATATATTGTAACTATATACTTATGTTTCCTTTTTTCTTCTTAATTAAACTATGAAGACACCCTCTGTACGTTCAAAAACAGTTTCATAAATGCTTAAGATTTGAATTGCATTCCGTAATGATCTTACCTGAGAAATGTGAAATGCCGCTTTGACGTTTACACCATGTACGCTGAAATTGTTGAATGTTTCTTAAGGTAAGTCGATTATTTTTATGCAGTTTTACTGAACAACTGTTTCAATTTTTTTCTTAAAACAAAATGAAAAAGAAAACATTTCAATATTTTCATTATTTATAATATACAGAAGCTCTCCCAGTTTTAATTATTACATTCAAGAATAATAACCATAGTAGAGAAAAAGCTGTTGAACCCTATTAACACGATACAATTGCCACTCAAATGTGAATCTCGGATACATTTTCTAGTTGGGAGGTATGTCAATTTTAGGAGTTTGATATCAAAGGTGTTCCGAGACCATATGAAAAATTTGATCATTTTTTAAATAAAACGTTTTAAACAAAAATGAGATGAAATTAAATAAAATGGGGTTTTACGTCCTGTTAACAAATCATATTCGGTTATATTGGGACTGCAACCTTAGACGGTGATAAAGGATGAAGTTTCCCCTTAGACATACCTTCGCCAAGAGGCGAACCCACGTGGAGGAAATGTATGTAGCTCTAAAGCCAAGTCCTTATCCATTGAGTGTTGTGTGTTTGAATGGTGTTTTACATCCTTTTTAGCACATGTTATGCAATATATACGACACCACCCGATTTTTCCTGGGTAGAGCCAGTACTATATACCTCCCGCCATTCATATTCATTGAACTACCTAGGCCGATATAAAAGTGAAAGAGAATTGTTGATAATAATAATAATAATAATTAATTCATGTTATCTGTGATGTATGGCTGGCTGTGAATACTTGCTTTGTGCTTTTTCAGTTTTGGGATTCAGCAATAAATTTCCAAAAATATGGGACTTAATACTAGAAAAAAAGATATCTGTAGAAATATATACAAACTAACTAATCAAAGTCCTCCTCCGTCGTATTAAACAGTGTCTTTTTGTTTAGAACAACGCCTGCATTATTCACTAGGAGGTCTATGGGACCGATATCTTCTACAACTTTCGTTGTTTCTTCCCACTTGCTGATGTCCACACATCGGGTCTCTATAGAAGGAACCTGTTAAAGAGGAATATTTCAACGTCAGTCAATCAGTTCAGGGAGAAGTACTCACAAAGTGCGAAAGAATTTTGGAATTAACTCTTTAAATTTCAGAAACTGTTATTATCAAAATTATTAGCACACTGGAGTATTAAATATTGTCATACTTTACCTCTGCCCTGAGTTCGTCCAGATCTGATTGTGTACGACTGATGCCAAATACCTTGGATCCAAGCTTGGCTAATTGTACGGCTGTAGCACGGCCAATACCTGCACTTACAAGGAAACGCACGTTAGATGATGATAAATAAGCAAGTACTTCGGGTTAGACTTAACCCGAGAACACATATACAATCAATTACACCATAAAGTAGGTATAAACATCGAACAGGAATTGAAGAACATAGTCATCAGAAAACCCGCATACAAAACAATAGACATTTACAAGGAAAATGCAATACGACACCACAAACAAAAAACGGTTAACAATAGGGGTACCGCCATGCATACACATTAGCCCAGAGTTGAGTGTGCCCTAACATGCACATTAGGATGTTGCAAGATATATGGCAATTGGAGGAGAAGATTCAAATGTTGTTTAGCGCAGAAAAATATTTGACATATAAAACATATATAACTGTATAGATTATAGACCAAGAAGATAGATGGGTTTAATATAATCTGACTCAGAGAAGAGTCCGATATATTTCAGGATTATAGATATATAACTGTATAGATTATAGACCCTGGAGATGTTACGTTTTATGTAACCTGACTCTGAGAAGAGTCAAATATATATCACGAGTATAGGTATATAACTTGTATTGCCTATTAATGCTGCCCCGTTGGTGAGAGAATAGTTCATGGCGGGGATTTCTTTGTTTACATTGTCTCGTTTAATTGGCTTGATAGTAGGGTTAGTGAGAGGAACCTTGTTTAAACCCCAAACGTCCTTTTTTGCCACTGATCGTTCCAAGACGGTAGTCCTAGTGTCAACCCTTTGTGTTTGTGATCTTATTTGGCCTTTTATTCATATTTAAATTCGTTCTTTTTTCTGTGTGGTTTGTGGTTGTCGTCCTTGAATGCTGCTTTTCCTGTTCGATTTTTTATATCTATATTTATAGATTATAGACCATAAATGTGGATGGTTTTATAAAACCTGACTCTGAGAGGAGCCCGATATATATCAGGAGTATAGATATATAACTGTATAGATTATAGATCCTGGAGATATTAGGTTTTATCTAACCAGACTCTTAGAAGAGAATAGATAATTATGTTAATGTATAGATTATAGAGTTCATTATACATCAAAGGTTTAGATATATAAATATACATTAAGTTGCATATGTTAAAAAGGTCATAACTGTGCCGATATAGGTTTCAGCCTTATATGAATTGTGTATGGCATGTTCTTCATTGATACCGAATAGATGTTTGAAGTTTCATTCAACAATGTACAATGGTTAAGAATATATTAGGTTATTACACATTTTGTCTAAATAAAAAAGGGGCTTTACTGTGCCTAAATATGTTGCAGAAGTATGTGAATCGCGCATGTCAAGCCAATTTTGGTAACGAACACATTTTTGAAGTTTCATTCTAATCGGTCCAGTTGTTAAACAGGTTATTAGGCTACATAAACCAAGTATAAATATAGTTATGTAGCTTGGTCGTGCATGTGATCTAGTTATCCTAAATACATGTATGAAGTTTCACTACATTATGTCAAGCAATTTCTGAGATATGAGCTTACCGATAAAAAAAAAAGGTTAACCAGAGTCGACGGAGACGCTGCATGACGCCGGGGCAAATAGTTTGTATGGTGTTTTACGTCATTTTCAACACAAGAAAGATTACATATGACGGTCGATTTTTTATGGTGGAGGCAGACCACCACTTTTCCTGGGTAGAACCAGTACTATACACCTCCCATCATCCGTAAGAATCGACACTTACAAGTAGAGCTCCCAAGGCGAAGGTTTACAACGCAACGTCGTTAACCATTCGGCCACGGAGACGGGGCAAATAGAATAGCTCGTCGTTTCTCGTTGGTAAAAAAGTAATGGGTTACCTTACTATATTGGGTAAAGTTTATCGAAATTAAAAAATAAAGTGTTATTTATCATTTTCTTTCATAAACACGACTCAATGAAAAATGATCCTATGTCTATTACCTAGGTGCATTATTTGATTCAAAGGGATCCCCTTTTCAACATGTATTTGTTATTAGTATATAAACTCAAATGGGTTGATTAACATCTTCAAATTACAGTTACGCATACGCTGTTGTTGCAGTTCATACTAACTCCCATTCTAACATGAAAACAAAAACACCAACGGCGTGTTGCAATATCAGTCAGCTCCGCCCATGTTATGCTCCACCCCTTACTCTGAGGAGAGTCAAGAATAATATGATTGGGAGGGGAGTCGACGAACGCTTACCGTATTGGACATTTTAAGCGGATGATATGGGCAAACTGTGCTGGTTCTCGACGCAAGCTAATGATTGCGAAGGTAGGCCGAGTATTGTATGTACAAGTGAAAAACCCGTGTAGGTACTTCCCGTTTGGGGCAGTGATAAATGCCGGGACCCGATAATCCGGGACTATCAACTAAATATGACTAAATCTGTGTTGAAAATATATTGCAATTATTTGTTCAACGCACCCGAATTGTAAGGCAGCGAGTCTATATGTAGAATATTAGATATTTAAGTAATTGAAACGATCCAAAATGACTCATCTGACAGATTCATCATATAAATCCTACGTTCTGGGTCCCGGATTTACTTAAATTAGCAAAATTAGCTATTTGTTGTTTTTATTACAGGCTTCGACTCCTTGTGACAGACTGCTCAAATGCCAAATTGTCGGAACCAATAAGATTGATTCCGTAGTAGTTTCATATAGTATCTTTTGAGAGATCTTAACATTGTATGGTTTAAAAATGTTTCCTTATATAAGGCTCGAACCCTGAACTTTCGGTTCAGTAGACACATAGTAGACGACGCTCTACACATAGTAGACGCCGCTCTAAACAACTGCGCAGTTGGTTTGTTGCTGTACTAAAATGCCACGATCCAATCTCATTAAAATCAGAACCTTTATAAAGCTATGATACTCTACACTTCTAAGGATCTGACAACACTGCATTGGAGGTCACGTCAGATTGACCTTACGATTAGGCCATCAGATATGAGCCTACAAAATTGCTCGGTATAGACGGATTCACTGCGCATGTCGCGTTTCAGTCAAACGCTGTGGAGCAGTCTATGCTCGGTATTGAAAGAGACAATGTCTGTAACTTTTAGCTCATAAAACAACAAATAATTGCGTTGACAAACATAACACACCAATCATTACTGAATATTTTACGGGGAAAAAAACAAGATTGTTTGACGAAATTCAATAGCGGTACAAAAAATGTACCGATTCGTGGGGTTGAACCCACACTGAAATTAATAGTCAATAGTCGACTTCGCTAACAGCTGAGCTAAGCGGGCCAGACGTACTATGACTTACTATTTTAGAAAACCTAATGTAATAATAATCTCGGTAGAATATATATTTCCCAAACACATGATAGCGCCCATGATTTTCTTCGTATTCTTGATGTAAAACATGTCATTTAGAGCATTTCTTTGAATTTATCGTGCAATCCACAGCAATAAAACACGAAGACGTTATCTTTTTTCGGATACAGATCTGTGTGTTTCATGTGGATTTTCGTTTGTTCACTCGAACTTCATCTGAAGTGCATATGAAACGCGCTATTATATTGGTTAATTTAGTTGAGCTTCTCGTGAATATAGATTAGTTGAAAGGTCAATCTGACAGTGCAAGGCAGTGTTTTCAGAGCCTATAGCGGAGAGTATCAAAGCGTAATTAGGATATGATTTTAATGAGATTGGGGTTATTCTCTCTGACAAAAACAGAAAAATGGATATATGATCACTGTATGTTACAACTAGATTTAAGTGGTTAATTTGTCAATAGCAGCCATTTCCCATGGAGACATTCCTACTTAGTTATTATTACAGTTATAACATTGGTTCAATAGAAGTAGAATCTATTCCTCATTCTTTTTTTTACATCCACCAACTTTTCAGTCTTACGTTATAAAATACTACGCTAATATCATCATGTACATTTTGGAATTGCTCTATACATTGTACATTGGAAAGAAATAGTTTTCCGCCATTCATCATTCTAAAACCTCGAGAACAATTTGACTCGATATTCCTGTACAATGCTGTTGTGTTTTTAAGTTGAGTTTCTCAAGTGAGATAAACGGATAGAACACAAGCGTGTTGCTACTATGAATTTATTCCAACAAGTGCCAGTAACCGTAGCCAAAAGGCGGGAAACACTCACGCATGCGTATTAATATTGTAATATACAAAGATGCTCATTAAATCAGAGTATAGTCTATTTCAATAATACAACATTTCCATTTTTTTATTTTATTATAAAGTTACAATGTAAAATACCATGTAGAGTGGATGTTATCTTTAACATATGTAAAATAAACCTATTTTATATACTGGCAATATATGCGTAAGTAAACGTTCAAAATCTGATAAACAAAGTAACAGCATTTATCTTAAACAAGAGGGCCTGTGGACGCTCTACTGGCTAACACGGCTCTTATAACATCAATGAAGCGATTGACTGCCATTTACGTTTTCTGAAAGTTTCGGGCAAACAAATTGAAAGATGAAGGCCCTATCATCTTAATGAGGCAAAATATAGCAATTTTAACTAAATCAAGGGCAATAACTCCTCTGTAAATGGTCCGATCTAGCTGGTTTTCGAACTTGTTTGAGCTTTCATTGATATTAACAATATGTGTAAGTTTGGTAAAGATCAAGTAATAAATGAATGTGCTAGAGTGTTCACAAGGCAGAAAATGGCATTTTCCAGAAAAAGCAAGGGCCATAACTCTGGTGTTACTGAACCAATTTAGCTGATTTTCGAATTTGTCCAAGCTATCATTGGTATTAACAATCTATACAAGTTTGGTAACGATCAAATAATAAATGAAGGTGTTAGAGCGTTCACAAGGCAGAAAATGGCAATTTTCAGAAAAAAACAAGGGCCATAACTCCGGTGACTGATCCGATTTGGCTGGTTTTCAAACCTGTCCGAGCTTTCATTGATATTAACAATCTGTGCAAGTTTGGTAAAGGTCAAAAAATAAATGAAGGTGTTAGAGTGTTCACAAGGCTTAATATGGCATTTTTCAGCAAAACAAGGGCCATAACTCCGGTGAAATTTATCCAATCCGGCTGGTTTCCGAGCTTTCATTGATGTAAATACACCGGCAAAGTTTCGTAAAGATTCAATTAATAATGAAGGCCCTGGAGTGTTCACAAGGCAAAAGTTAACAGACGGACGGACGACGGAATGACGACGGACAACTCGCCATCCCATAAGCTCTGCTGGCCTTTGGCCAGTAGAGCTAAAAACCATCAACACATATATGCACTAAATAATCGTCCTCTACCATGCAGTTATTGACACGGCTGCTCCGTTTAATTAACTGCTATAAGCGTCACTCGCGAGAAATGTCACTTATATTAACACTCAGTTCGTATCAGTGCACTGTTTACATCTACTTAACTCACTGTCCATCTGCGTAAAGATGATTCGGTTTGACCTCTCTTCCAGACCGTGTTCTATATAGGGCACAGTACTAAAGGCACAGATGTGAAGAATCTGGGACAGGCTCTGCTGGGGAAACTATTTGGGATGTATTATGCACTTGGTCAGACAACACGTGAGCATCAAATGATGTCACGTCTAAAACTACTAGCATCGGTCTATGTATTGCTCTTTTTTTTTAGAAAGAAAGAAAGCAAATTGTTATAGATTCTGCAGAGATATTAATTCAAAGCTAAATAAATATTTGTATGCAATCTCGAATTTGTATTTTATACTACAAATTTGTCCTAGTCTCAAATTGGAAAGTTATAGCAAAATTCTTGTGACCTAAATAACACACTTTTCTACAATTACAAAACACTTTTCCTATATTACTTCTGAACAAAATGACTACTTCTAGAGCATACATCAATCACTCTAATGTACATCTTGGACGCCATCTTGAATAACAGTTTAGTTCTACCACAATTCTTGACTACAACAGGGTTAAACTATTCCTGAGGTGTAACTCTAACATGATCAAGTGTCAAGCCTTTACGGATGAGGTCGGCTACGTTGACAGTTTTGGAAGGCAAATGCTCTCGGACTAAAACAATATGGTAGTATGGATGGTCGGTGAGTTTGCTGTTGATGAATGCATAGCAATAACTCGTTTAATTCAGGTTAAACAAAGGGGCGGCGCTTTAACATACTCTTACTTCCAATAAATGCAATTTAGAGTACGGATAGGGTACCTAAGTACGCCATACTACAAAACAGATAGAGTCTGTCTCAGCTCGTTGGTGATTAAAAACCTCAATGGGCTATGCCGATCTCGATGTTTAATAAGCCAGCTCGCTGAGACCAGACTATATATGTTACTTGGAGAATTTAACGGTTCATGTAAACGTAAATAAAAGTCACTAACCTTTGCCAGCACCCGTGATGAGCGCTCGTTTTCCTTCAAATGAATTTTCCATGTTATATCTACTTCGTATAAGAGCCGACGTATATAATTCACAGTTAACTGTTATCAAATGAAACACATGCGTGTTGTTTTTTATGGTCAGATACCACTATTGATTTGGGCATTCTGATTGGTTGAAAAAAGTATAGGTCTATTAGGGCATATAGTCAGATTGTAAGGCAGATTCTGATTGGATTAAATTACCCAAACCATAACAAATCCCCACAAAACATCAAAATATTATATTTCCATCATAAAACATGTTGATTTAGGATATTTTGACTGAAATTTGCATTTGTATGGATACAATTGCACTGAGAGTATATTTGCAAAAAATAAATTTCTTGACTGCCATTCTGAGGGGTGGCCACCTTCTTCAGTGAAATATTATAGGCTGAAAGCATCAGATTACCCCCAATTTGCTGGTCATTTTTGAGTGTCTCTAAGATAGTTCTTTAAAAAAAGTTAGGTTTTATCATCCGTTCCGATATATGAATAGGTGTTGTAGGCCAAAAGGCTACAATGGAGGTCTATGGGAAATGCAGTAGTGGTATATGACCTAAAGCTAGAATCTGCATAGGGTAAAAGTGAAAGTAGACGTACTTTTTTTCTAACACAATCATTTGAAAGTGTGAGAAATGTTGAATTATGTTGTATTTTTACTTTTCTTATAACTTTTTTAATGACATTTAAATATTTGAAAGTTTTATTATGCAAATAGGCAATTTAAATTCTTTATTAAGGGCTGTGGACACACAATTAGCCATACCTGACACCTGGTATACAAAATTGGCCTGTTATGCACTTGTTTGACACAATTAAAGGTATATCTCGTAAGGTTCATTTCTGAGGGCCTTGCATATATTTTTGGCAAAGATGTCAGAAAGCGAAAATCTACATTTGTCCGCAAAGATGTCGAAAAGCCGCTTATGTCTGTTTTGAAAAAGATGTTGAGGTAAACTCTGACTCTGAGTTCATCTCTTGTTTACGGTTAGTGCCCATATGCAAATATTTGATGCGGTTTAATACATTTTACAAATTAAATTATTTAGTTGGCAAAAGTATGACCTTTTCTAAAAAAAAATGTTTTATTCTACCCCCACCCCTTCATTTTAATGAATTTTCATGGATCTGTACTGTCAACAGTGCTTTTAGGCTGCATGGTTGGCATGAAAATGACCTGTAAAGATGGCACAAACAAGATCTAATCAAAAAAAACATTAAATAGTACAGTTACAGGCAACATTGTGTAATGAGCATATTGTAAAACATGGCATGGCCCTAAAAATGGAGTCGAGGAGGATAGTCTCAGAATTATTTTTTATCATTTTTAAACTGAAAAGTTACATTTTCTTGATAGTTTCACATAAAGAAACTGCTGAATAATGTTAATTAATCCATTTGAAGGCATATTTTGAATTTATACGAAAACAGTGGCATTTTTATGGTAAAATCTTCTATTTTGATCCCTAAAAATCGCAAATATCAGTTTTCAGTAGAAATAATTTTCAAGATAGCCTCAACTGGTTGGAAATCACATGATATTGATGAAATCAATTCAAAATCACTTTATTTGAAACAAAAGATTCGACGGTTGTCGAGATAGGGCATTTTGAAGATTCTGGATTTGTGCGTAAAAATCGCATGCATTTGACTTCAGCCGAAGCCATTTAAAGCCCTCATATTTTGTAGAAAAATTTCTTTTTCTAAAAACAAAAGACACCATTTTCCTCAGAATGAATGTATGAAACAATTTAGCCAGAAAAAACAAACTTCAGTCAGGTTTGAATGTCTATTTAGGTCAGATATCACTATTGATTTGGGCCTTCTGATTGGTTGAAAAAAGTATAGGGTATATTAGGGCATATAGTCAGATTGTAAGGCAGATTCTGATTGGATTAAATTACCCAAACCATAACAAATCCCCATAAAACATCAAAATATTATATTTCCATCATAAAACATGTTGATGTAGGATATTTTGACTGAAATTTGCATTTGTATGGATACAATTGCACTGAGAGTATATTTGCAAAAAGTAAAATTTCTTGACTGCCATTCTGAGGGGTGGCCACCTTTAGTGAAATATTATAGGCTGAAAGCATTTTTGAGTGTCCCTAAGATAGTTCTTTAAAAAAAGTTAGGTTGTATCATCCGTTCCGATATAGGAATAGGTGTTGTAGGCCAAAAGTCTATAATGGAGGCCTACGGGAAATGCAATAGTGGTATATGACCTGATAACGAGTGGCCTATATTTACCCAGACATCATTGTACATCATGCACAGTGCAACTTGCTGCATACACAATTTTTGCTGTTCAATTTTGACTTACTATGATAACCTTCTTCCAAAACTACACAGTATGAATGGCGGTTCATGTCATAAGTCCCAAAGGTAACGTGTTAGAAAAAGTAACGCGTTACCCCTACATTTCTAACGCGTTACTCCCGATTTTCTAATGCGTTAGAAATGAGATTTCCCCATTATATTCAACAGAAAAGAAATGATAATTTAACATTTTCTAACGCGTTAGACATAATAAAGTAATGCGTTAGTTTTAACATGTTTAATCAAACAGTAATGCGTAACTTGTTAATAATTGTTTTGCATTCTAGGAATAACGCGTTAGAAAAATATCTGTAACGCATTAGAGAAGCAGCAAGTAACGCGTTACTTGTCAAATCCTTAAACCAATGAAAGAAATATAAAAAGATCGGACAGGGAAAGTAGCATTCAAGGAGGACAGTCAACCACAAAACCAAGTTTATCAAGTTTACAAACACTGAAACAATGGTGTAGTCTTCGCTGGAATGGGGTAAAATCTGGAGTGGAATTGAATTGAATTGAATGTTGTTTAACGGCTCATCAACACAGTATGGGTTATTTAGAGTCGCCCCAGAGAGCGGGGAAGGATACATAGGAATCCGGGAACCGTGCCCTACTTTTTATTATCGAATAGATTCATATGGTTCTTTAACGTGCTCAGAGGATAAATCGATAAACGTGAACGCTCGGTTTACGTCCCCATCCGACGGATGAGGCTAAGGGAACTGGAGTGCAGTCTTGGAGTGAGCTTTGGAGTCAGTTTTGTGTGTGTGCGTGTGTGGGGGCGGGAGGTTGTGGGGGGGGGGGGGTTGGGGAGGTGGAGGAGGGGGAAAAAATTATATATATATTAATCACTTCCTTTTGGTTTTAGCGATCATTGCACTTTTCACAAAAAAACTGACTCCAAAATCTCATTTAAAAAAAAATGACTACAAATCTCACTACAAGACTCCCCATCAACGTTAACAACTTCCCCGCCATACTGGTTGAGCAGTAATACAATATAACTGGACAA
Source organism: Cyrtodaria siliqua (assembly GCA_037043455.1). Classification (NCBI taxonomy): domain Eukaryota; kingdom Metazoa; phylum Mollusca; class Bivalvia; order Adapedonta; family Hiatellidae; genus Cyrtodaria; species Cyrtodaria siliqua. Next base: position 34,061 of record JAWPHD010006377.1, read on the forward strand.
TGCTGACCTCTGACTCACTGTAAGAGTCCGGGTCATTAACAAGTGTTTATTTCGCCAACCTGCTGGGAGAATAACAGTACTGGTAATGTTTACAGCAATGCCAGTCTGCAGACTGGGTATTGCCAGTTTAAAGAACCAACCGGATAAGGAGCGGACACTTTCTATGGTTTGGGATTTAATACAGGACTGCATCATAACTTAATTTAATCTGGTAATGCTGGCTGGTGTGTTTCAAAATTAGTAGATGATTGCTATGTTAATTAGCATCAGTGATAGACACACAAGTAGCTAGTCTGGTCTGCCATAATCACTGTTCACACAAGCTAACTGGCAACATTGACCTACAGAAACATTATACTTTAACATGTGGAGTAATAAAGCATTGACCAGTGAAAGTATTTGTCAGATAAGTATCTGTTGTACAGAAACATGAAAAGATCTCTAAAACCAAAAAGGAAGTGAATTATATATATATATATATATATATATTATATATATATATATAAAACGTTTCAAATTTTCCACACAAAAATAAACACAAAACAATTGTCAGAACGTTTGTTGAGAGAGGGAGGGGAGGTCGGCAGGAATCATATAATGATTGGTGTGGTATATGTGGGCTTTGTACATATGGAATGCGTGGTCGACGACTCAGCAGCTGAACAAACCCGAAGTGAGGAAGCCTGGCGATGTACATGGAGCAAAGGAGTCAGCAACCTGCGTGCCTGCGCGACTTTAACCAGGGTTGCAGAGGCGAGGTGGCCCAACAACAAGACCCTGGCCCTGTAGGATAGGACACACCAGTAGCGGATGTAGGGCACAACACCTAGTGGATGTAGGAACCATCGGTACTCCAGACAACACTCACCGCCACAGCGACAACAACACAGAGCGAAAGCGACACTCATCTACACATTTACAAGAGAACCGACGCAGATACCACTATGCACCACCACACCTAGAAATAGTCAAAACATAATGAGGGATTCTTCTCGGGGGCTCATATGGTAAAGGGACTATACACCTTCGAACAACAACTGACAAAAGGTTTAAGGTACTTATTCCTTTAGGACGTCCTATCGGTTTTATGGCGGAGGGACTATATACCTTAGAACCACACACACACACACACACACAAACACACTGACAAAATGTTGTTGTCTGCACGTCTCCATGTCACTTTGAATCGCATAGCGCGAGAAACTCGGTTTACATAAACCTGAGAATTCAAATAAGAGATCGTTGGTATTTTTCTCCGTCTCTTAGCCTGGAAATCCTAAGGAGATTAATTGCAGAGGGCGGAGGTGCAGTTTGTTCAGTAGGATTCTACTAGCAAATAAGTTTCTGTTGGTCTTCATAGCAGGTTTAATACAGACAGAAGGAGAGTGTTCAAAGAGTGTTATTCGTGCTTGAAAGAAGAAGGGGTGAGCTACAAGACAGAGCACTGCGGCGTTCGTAGCTCGTGAGTACTGTTGAACGTACTGCGGTTCGACAGACAAGTTGTAGAACGTACGTTTGAACTACAGGCTGACAAAGGCACAGGCCAGAACAGGTACAGCTCATAGTTTGATGCTGGTAATTGAACCGTTCTAAGTTGATACAAATTGTCCAAGTGGTCGAACATACGTTCGAAACCTGATAGTTATCTAAGTGATAGATCAGGCTAGTGTCCAGCCCAACCTACGAGGCTGAGACATCAATATTAACATAGGGTTAGGGCTATAATACAATCTATCTCAGTACAGAGTTCAGCTGCTCGACGTAGGATGCTGAAACACTTAGCTTTTAAGCTTGCAAGATCGTTTTCAATCTCTTTATTTTACTTTATTGCGGATATAGTGGTATATGGTTGTAGGTTTGAACAGGTAAAGTTTCGAACCAATTGTTAAGTTAGAAATCAACGGATGTTGACAGGAACTCGTGTTTGGAGCTCATTGTAAATGATTGTGTTTTAGAAGCGTTGCTTTGAACAATTGTAAATTTGGTATAATCATAAGGACTGTAGCCGGAGAAAAATTTAATATATATAATGTTCAACGTTTCGTGTGTTGAACCTCGTTGTCTGAAACGTGGTGTTAATGTTTCAAACTAGAGAAAAGCTAGACTGTATACTCAGCATAAGACACTGTCAACTTATGAAAGGACCCGTTTTAAAATGCAGGAGAGTTCGTAGAAAATAATTTGTTAATGTAAAGGTTAATTTAGAACTCCTGACAATAAATTGACTCCAAAAACTCGCTCCAAAAACTCGCTCCTAAAACTGACTCCAAAACTGGACTCCAAAACTCACCCCAAAGCTCACTCCAAAACTCCAATCCCGCTTTTACACCATGCCGTCTTCCCTGCAGCTAATTGTGATCAAATTTCCCTCCAAAACATGTCATCAACATGTATATAAATCAGTGGCGTAGCTGCGCGTACCTACACATTGTCCCCAGAAATAAAAAAAAATAAAAATACCAAATATGCAATAAAAACAGATTGGGGTATGGTGTGGAGGGGTATGGTCAGTTCATACACATTTTTACTCGTGGTCTTTTCAGAAAATAAAATTCAAACTGTTCTCGCTCGACGATGATTCAGTTATTACATGTGTGTGTGTATTAATTATTTTGACGATGATTCAGTTATTACATGTGTGTGTTTATTAATTATTTTGACGATGATTCAGTTATTATGTGTGTGTATTAATTATTTTGATGATGATTCAGTTATTGCATGTGTGTGTGTATTCATTATTTTGATGATGATTCAGTTATTGCATGTTTGTGTGTGTATTAATTATTTGGATGATGATTCAGTTATTACATGTGTGTGTGTGTATTAATTATTTTGATTGGAGTTATTCAAATTAGAAGAGAACATTTCATAGGAAGACAATGGGTTCGACTTTGGATAGCAAGGAGGGACCATTTTCGGGCATATCATGCTCTAATGCAGGAACTTGACCGTGAAGACCCACAAGTCTTCAAACATTGTGTTGGCATGGACAGGGTCTCATTCGATGAACTAATAAATTGGGATCGCCGTGGGAGGTATGGGGGTGTTTCCCCCTTTTGGTAAGCAGTATTCAGGGCAAATTTAGAGAGTATTCAGTACCCACGGCCTGGGTACCAGTACCCGCAAATTACATTATTTAGTATTCAGTACGCAAAAAAATAGGTACATGCCTTCAAACTATGTTTTCTATGTAAAAACAAAACTGTTGAAATCCACAAAAATTGGTCCATTATCGTACTCATTTTTATAGCACAGGGGCGTTGCTTGTCCAGTGTGGCGGCAGTAAAACGTCTCCCCGCGTTTGCAATCAGTACTGTTATTTATTCGATCTTTGGAGATCGCTGAGCCCGATACTTATATTTAGTGATCGGTGGTACATTTTCAATTTATTTTGTTTTCTTACTTAATTTTCGATTTGGTGGTTTCACTACTCCGGCCGATAAAAGGCCCTGGGTATTGTTTAACCACTGATAGGCTATGTTGTCTGATTTTTATTTAGTCTTTTGGCTGTTACTTGTGATACGCAGGCTTCATAATCGCTGCTCCCAGGTTAAGTTAATATGATGAATATGCGTATAATGAACACAATGGATATACAATTAAACTGCCATAATATGCGTAACACTAAAGGGGAAGTAGAGTGAAACATCGGGGCATTACACTACCCACCTCTAATTGTGTTAAAGGTCCTCCTAACACTCAAACAGTCAATATGTTTCACAACACAGCATATATTTAATCTATACCTAAACGTCTTTCAATCATGTGACGTATGTCCTATAATTCAAGAATAATCTTGAAACACAAGTTATAATAAGATTTTTTTTTTTTATATACTGTCAATGTTCTTCTGTGTAAACAACTGGCATATATAACATTAATTCCGCAAAGTTAAATTTTAAGTATGGTTGAAGAACTTCTCAGTTGTTTATAAAATAATTTGTAGAATCAAATGTAGACGTTGAAACGTTGAAACGTAGAATTCAGTTCACACTATATGTATTCAAAATCTGCTATTATGAGTCACTTGTAAGTAATATTATCATTAGTAGAGTTGAGAATCCTATCGACTTTAAATTAACACTTTTATTAATTTACGCACTATTATTATATATATTGATATGCCTATAAATTCGGCTATGTATTATCTAGCACTGTATTAAGTTATGTTTAAGTATCGCCTTCCATCTGATATTGATTTTAATGCCTGTCGCAATGAAATTGCGGGTTCTTTAACGGATTTCTGTACAAAGTGGTGTAAGCGAGAAAAAGCAGATCAACATGCACTTACTGCTTGGATGAAAACTATTTCAGAAATTGTTAAATTACGTATTTCATTTTTCGAATCAAATCCATCCATACTTCCACGGCCTTCTACTTACAATTTACGGCACCTTAAGAAGGGTATTCAGAATTTACATACTAAATTTGCTCTAGTTCCAGCAGACAAAGCTTCCAACAATATAATTATTGTCTGACGAATACATTATATACTTACTTTGAATGCTGAGCTAGCGAGCACTTCTGCTTATCAGACTACACCTCTGCTGGAGACGGACATTGTTTCCCAGCATGTGACCTTTATGGAGACTATAAAGGTTTCTGTAATTAGTAAGCAGACGAAACTCCTTACAATGTACTGGATACCCAAATTTCACAAAATTCCTAACAAAGCACGTTTTATCGCTAATTCTAGTTCATGTACCAAGACCAATATATCAAAACTATTGACATCATAACTTTCCGCGATTAAAGAACATATTGTAAAATATTGCGAAAAGGCCTTCGAGAACTCAGCAGTCAATCTGTTTTGGTCTATCAAAAACTCTGGAGAAGTTCATGACAAACTACGGTGTAAGCATTTGCATGCCTCTTCTCTAAGCACCTACGACTTTTCTACACTGTATACTACACTGCCACATAATCTTATCAAAGAAAAATTGCTTCAGCTTATTCAGAAGACATTTGCTAGAAAAGGTACAACTTTTCTAGCTTGTAATAATGTCAGGGCTTTCTTTACTAACGCCCCCATTGATAAGTATAATTTGTGGACTTGTACTGATGTTTGCAGAGCATTATCTTTTCTTCTGGATAACATCTTTATAAGATACGGTAAAACTATTTACCGCCAGGTTGTTGGTATTCCTATGGGTACTAACTGTGTGCCACTTGTTACAGATTTGTTTTTGTACTGCTATGAAAGAGATTTTATGTTGAGTTTGTCACCTGCCAGCCAGGGTGAAACTATTGATGCCTTTAATAATACTTCTCGGTATCTTGATGACATACTCAATATTGATAATCCGTTCTTTGCTCATATGGTTACTAACATTTATCCACCAGAGCTCACTTTGAATAAAGCCAACAGTTCGGATACAGTAGCAGCATTTCTCGATCTTCATCTCTCGGTTTCAAATGATTGTATTCATACTAAAATCTATGATACGAGAGATGATTTCAATTTTAACATCGTTAACTATCCACACCTGGATGGAGATGTACCTCGTGCTACCTTGTACGGGGTGTATATCTCCCAGCTCATTCGATTTGCTAGAGCGTGTAATGATGTTACAGACTTAAATGATCGAAATCAAAACTTCTTCAGCAGGGTTTTCGTTATCACAAGCTATGTAGATCTTTCTCTAAATTCTACCGCCGTAACGAGGGCCTGCTGGAAAAGTACAACACCAACCTTAAGACACTTCTGCGACTAGGCATATCACAACCCTCATTTTATGGAGATGTGGTCTATAAACTTCGAAAGTTAAAGGGGTCGGACGGGTTTCCTGACCGCTTTACAAATTTAATCAGGAAGTTCGTCAGAAAAGCATATAACCCTTTGGTTTTACAGCGCACTGCTTGTTTAGTGATTGATCCCTCTACAGTCAGTCATTACGCTTCACTTTTCACTTGTGTGATGACTGGACCACCTCTTGGGACTCTATGATTGTACCTTCTGAAACCCCAACTAAGGTGCATGAGCTTTCGTCCCTCGGGTTTTCTGGTCGTACCCTAGATTGGTTTTCTCTTTAGCTGCAACTACTATGGTTGTTCTGTACGATTCTGGATACATCCTGAGATGTTTATTATTTTGTATGTGTTTCTTTAGTTAGTTTCTCAGGATGTGGACTTTATTGTTAGAGAATTCCTTTTGATGGGATGTAGTTTTGTTTACACTGTCTCGTCTATTTGGGCGTTGAAGACAGGATAATAGCGAGGATTGTGCGCATATAAAATCGATTCAAGCTAACCAGTAGGCCTTATTGCCTACTGACCGTTCCAAGTCGGTAACCCTGTCTTCACCACCCTTTCTGTTGTTTTTTGTCTCTTTCATTGTATTGTCAAGTCCTTGTTTGCAGTACAGTGTGGACCTACGATGCCATTGCGCTCGGACGCTGTGGTTTCTATAGGACCCTATATCTCATTTTTTATATGAGTTTCAGTGGCGTGGCCATTGTTTTCTTTGTTCCCTGCCGGGCGGAGTGGGCTTTTCTCTCCCCTATTCCTTTTTGGTTCCTCAGTCCTACCGTCTTCCGACTTTCTCTTCATTACCTCGACTAATTGAAGCAGCGTATCCCGCATCTCAATCGTGGTTCTTTTTTGCCGCCTTACCGCTCTTATGTGTTCTCCAATTTACTTGTAATGGTAGCAGTGGAATTGTCTATTGCAGCTTTTATAAGTAGAAGATTTTTGTTGGAGCTGAAGACAAGCTCAGATGACAGTCTAACTTCTTTACCCATGGTCAGGAGGTTTGACGTGAGACCAGGCGATTCATTTGGAGTAGCTCTGTATGCTCCAGCAAGGCAGCCAAGGTTCAAGTCCCATTGGTCTTGTTCTCCGCACAAGTACGCTTTCGTCATTCTGAGAAGTGTGCGATTGAACCGCTCCGACTGACCGTTGCATCTTGGGTTCCGGGGAATTGTTCTTGTTTTCCTTACTTCGAGCATTCGGCAGAGTTCCCTAAAGATCTTGCTCTCGTAGTTCCCTCCTTGGTCACTATGGATGGCTAGCGGACACCCCCATCGAGATATGAAGTCATTTAATATTCTCTGTTCACACACTTCTGCTGTTTGGTCCGGAACTGGAAGAACCTCCACATATTTACTGAAGTGATCTGTGAGTAGAAGAATATATATATATTACCCCTAGGAGTTATGGGTAAAGGTCCTAGATAGTCTGCTGCGACCACATCACATGGTGTTCCTGTTTTGATGGTTCCCATTGGTGCTCTTGGTACTTTCATGGGTTTCTTATCTGCAGCACAAACATCACACCTTTTTATGTGAAATGCCACATCATTTTTCATTGAATACCAATAGCACCGCTGGAGAAGTTTTTCATAAGTCTTTTTGCACCCGAGATGGCCAGATATAATTCAGTCATGCATCTGATGTAGCATTTCTTTCCGCATTGTTTGCGGTACAACAAATTGACAATGCTCGCCGCATCCATTATTTCTGGTGAAACTTTTGAAGAGTATATTGTCTTTCAATTGAAGAGTGTCCCACAATACCCAGTAGTCTTGAAGCTGGACTCATGGTCAACACTTGATCACTGTTTGTGTGCTGATTTAACCGTTTTGCTTCTAATATGGGGAATATGCCGGGGTCCTTTTCTTGCAGTACCTTTACGTCCGACAGGTTTCTTCCTCCGGCCCAACAGAATGAGATGTCTGCCTTTTTTGTGCTTCTATCTCTGGTAATATCTAGTGCCGTTGACGGTCCTGGTTCGCTAACAGATTGGAGCGTACTTCTAACTGTTTCTATTACTGTGTCTACACTACTGTCTTTCCCTGTAGACCGTTCTGTTCTACTTTCTTTTGGTGGGGACTGTTCTGTACCACTCTCTGGTGATGGGAAGACTACATGATCATAAGCTCCTTTTAGCATCATGTATTCAGCTCGTTTCTTGCATTTCTTACACGGTCCGCACTTGAGTGGTTCGTTCATATCTTGAAGAGGGCAATCGCAATCTTTTGGATTCTCACATCTTGAGAGGGCGTCACAGTGTCCTTGTTTACTGCCTGGTCTATATTTAATTGGGAAATCATATTGTCCCAGTATTTCAATCCATCTAGCAGTTTTCCCTCTCGGTTCTTTTAACCGGAAGAGCCACACTAATTCTTGGTGGTCGCTTCTGACTAGAAAACGCCTACCACAAAGGTACTGTCTGTAGTATTCTATGAAATATCTAACGGCGAGAAGCTCCTTTTCAGTTATGCAGTAATTTCGTTCTGCTTTGTTAAGTGCTCGACTGCCATAGGATAAGACGCGCTCTCTTTCATCTTGTATTTGTTGAAGAACTCCACCGATACCTACGTCACATGCGTCCACATCGAGTATGAATTCACCTCCATCGTGGATTGGGTTTCCCATCACTTCTGGACTAACTAAGGCGGCTTTTGTGTCATCGAATGCCTTTTGACAGGATGTGCTCCACTGGAATTCTCTACCTTTCTTCGTGAGTTCGATCATTGGACGTACCATTTTCGCAAAGTTTTCCACAAACTTCCACCGCCGTATGCATGCCATCTTTGGGATGGTTAAAATTGTGTACTGTTGATTTTATTAATATTGAGTTCTGCTCAACCCGGGGCTAGAGGGCGTGAGCGGTAGCCAGCACATTTCACTACCGCTCATGAACATTCTCAATCAAACCGAGACTGCAATATTTCGTATGTGTCGTGCTCGGCCGTTTCCAAAGGTCCATTATCATACTTTTCCTATAGTATGACCCCATTGCCACAAACTGTTTAACTTGTTTTACATTTGCAGGAATAGGCCATTCTATTATCTTGGCGATGTTCAATGGGTTTGGTTGTATCCCGTGACGAGACACTACGTGACCAAGGAATGTCACTTCTTCTTGAAGAAATTCGCATTTATCTGGTCGTAACTTAAGACCCGCCTTCTCAATTCTTTCTAACACTTGCTGTACTCGGTCGATATGTTGATCAAAGTATTTTCCAAACACAATGATATCGTCAATATAAATTAAGCAAGTTTCCCATTGCAGCCCTTGGAGTGCAAGTTCCATTGTACGTTGAAAGGTACTCCCAGAGTTGTTAAGTCCGAATGGCATCCTGACCATCTCGTAATGACCATATTTGCAAACAAATGCACTCTTAGGTATATCTTCAGTTTTAAGTGAAATTTGAAAATATCCACTGGTCAAGTCGAATGTGCTAAACAAGTTAGCTCCTGCAACTGTGTCGAGCCAATCTTGTATCCTAGGCATAGGATAAAGATCTGGTTTGACTAAAGCATTAAGTCTACGGTAGTCTACGCAGGGTCTAACTGCTCCTGACTTTTTCTTTACCAGTACAATTGGACTTGCCCATGGCGAAGTACTTTCCCTTATAACACCTTTTGCTAGAAGATCCTCGATTGCCTTTTTCTCTTCGTCAGCGAAGGCTAAAGGAACACGCCTCGGTGCTTGTTTAATTGGACGCGCGTCTTCGGTCCTAATCTCATGTTCTGAAAGGTTTGTAAGACCTATGTCCCACTCGTGTTTCGAGAAACTGTCTTGAAATATATTTAATACACTGGCCACTTTGTCTCTTTCTTGTTGTGATCTTCCTTTGATGGACCGTTCAAATAAAGTGGTGAGATGTTCGGGGATGGTCGGCGTTTCATTTATTGGTGCCGTCAACCCTGTTGTTTCATTCATATTACCAAATTGTACTCTTCGCACAGCGCTATTGTTGGTGTCATCTATTTCATTTGCTTGAGCAATTAATACCCCTTGAATGTTGTTGATTGCTTCTGCTTGCCCTACAATCGCATCCCGCTTTATCGAAACTGAAGTAGGAAATGCATTCAAAACTCTCACTTTACTTGTTGCACCACTATTTATATCAACTATCACATTCGCCATTTGTAGAGGGTATTGCTGATGAAAATGTTCTGTTGGTTCTATGATGTAATTAGAGTTCTCACTCCAATCGTCATACTCTCGACGTTCCACGAACACATCGAATACTGCTTCACACTGAGGAGGAATGACTAAGTGGTCTGCAGCGACTACTTTTCGAATTCTGTTTTTGATACCAACTTGAATAAGAGGTATTTCATGCTCGTCTAACAATAATACTCTTTGCTGAGTAAAATATCGCCAGGTCCATTTCTACCATTCTGAAGAATGTCTACCCCAAGTAGAGCTTCATCGTCGATATCGGCCAACTTGTTTGATGGTCATTGATCCAAGTGTAATATAAAATTCTGCTTTGCCGTATTCTTTAAGTGATGTCCCTCCTGCACCTACCAATTTTGCTGATTTCATCAAAGTTGGTCGCTTATCTTCATCAAGCTGATCATATAATTTCTTTGACAAAACAGTCTTTGATGCTCCACTGTCTGCTGTAAAAAGAGTTGGATGACCTAGTATGAAACCTTTCACATAAACTCCATCAGCCAATGTTTTATTTTTCTTCACCGAATTTAACGTTTCGCATTTATTTTGACCTGTCTTATAAGAGTGGGCTTCCCTTTGGTCTCAAGGGCTGGCCCGTTCTAGTTTAAATGATTCCCGTTAGGATTTGGTGTCTAGACATTTGCTGGTCGATAACCTCTTCTGTTGTTTTGTGGGTAATTTCTACTCATTGGTGGTTGATGACCGTTATTAGGGCATTCACGTGCATAATGTCCCTTTTCTTGGCAATTATAACAGGTAACCTCTCTAGGGTAGTCTTTCCGTTGTCTTTGTTTCCGTTGAAAATCTGGCTTTTGCTCCCTCTGTTGACTTATTAGAGATAACTCTTCAATTTTTGCCAAAAGCTGTTTGAGGAGTTGATTACTCTCCGACTCCGTGCTCGGCGGGACCTCTGACTTTTCGTTTGTAGAATTCTTCAGAGCAGATTGTTTCGGTTTCTGATGAACTTCTATCTTCGTAGGTATTCTATATGCATGTTCTATCTCTTCACCCTATTGTTATCATTGCCGAAGCATTAAATTATGAGTTACCAACTCTTAATTCATTTTACACATTGTCAGTTACAGCTAATTTAATCATCCATCAACAAATCTGGACTTTTAATTGGCACAAATGCATTATCTTATGACTTCAACACATCGATGCATTTGAAAGAATGGTTTTGTAGTGAAATTTGGCAGTTTAGTTTCTTTAATTTAACACATTTGAGTAACTAATTGAATAAAGTTTGTCTTTATTCTATTCCATTATGTTAAATGAAAAGTACTGTTTCCAGTTAACCCTTGTACTCGTTATATAGACCGACTGCCAGTTTGTATGCTGAAATCTAAATTGTACTATTTCTTTAAATAAATGATTATTAAAGATAAACAGAAGAAGCTGTTATAGTTTTTCTTGTATTTGTACTTGCAACATTAAATTTTACATATAAATACACGTTATACGGGCTAACAAATATGCATGAAGATAAAATAGAATTACACACAATTAACACGGATTCAGATGGTACACAAATTCAGACCTGCTTTTTTTAAGACGGCTTGATTCCTCAAAACCCTCGTACATATATCTCGCTTCCTGGTGAGTTAGAGTAACCGAGATTTGACTTGACTTGTTATTGGTAATCTGTAGGTCCCTAGATGAGGTGGAGTAAGGAGTAATTAACGAGACTTATTATGTGGTTTGACTTTAATATTTTTATCTTAATTTAAATGTGAAAATAGTTCAACTCTAAACCATGCAATGAATAGGAGAGAACAAATGAAGGAGTTTCCGCTTAAGTGTCTAACACTACTTCCGAGAAAAAGCAGAGCCTGTGCAGAGCGTGATGCAAAAGGTTTTTGGTCAAAGTGACTATGTTGCTTTCATGATGATGTAACAAACACGGCTCATATATTATGCTTAACCGAAGATGCACGAGGTTCCATAAAGAGATGAAAATGCTAGCCATCGAGTTCCCTGAAAAGGTGTCCCACTCGGTTTTACGGAACAAATTGGACATTGCCTTTATTTCAAGCGATGGACAAATTGAGAGAAGAAATATGCTTGACAAAAATGAAACTGATGAGTCAGTACAACTAATTTTAGAAGCCTACAAATACAAATAATTACAAACTGTGAACAACACACATATTTACTGCATTCTGATTGGTTAGTCATTCTTAAAAGTGTCCTGTTATTTCTCAATAACACATCAAAATAAAATAGTTCCAGTTGCGCATGCTCGGGCTTCCAAACATTATATCAGGAAGAAAAAAGTGGAACGGTTCCAGCTGCCTCCTGGCTACGTGCCTGAGTTTCTTATCTCTGTTTCATTCCTAGTCACGATGACGTAACGAAACGTTACATGACTTCGCTTTTTTAAACTGTTAATGTCACAGAACAAAAGTAAATAAACAGTGAGTGGATTTAAACAGACGTGGACTAGCATAATACAGATTAATATACTCCGTAAAGGTAAACAGTTTAGCTTAATATTACAATCGTAATGCTATTGATGATTATGTGTATGTCATGTTATTTATAAAAGCTGAATCAATAAGAACCAACATTTTAAACATTTTTCCGCTGGTAAAATGGTGCCCTCTGACGAGTTTGGGGAGAGATTTTTGGGGATAAAGAGAACTTATCAGGGAAAAGGTTTTCGGCTGGGGTTTGCAGTGCCTAAAAGCAGCTACACCACTAGAAACATATTTCTTTTAGAAAACCTAAAGGCCTATATCTTTGGGCGGAGTAGATTTCAAATTTGAAAATGTGTGATTTGGTTGATCGGTTCAACTAAAATTAATTTAATTTGGAGCTTACTGGTGCACTTGAAATAAAATGGATGGTTAGCAAAGATGATCATTGATATAAGGTTGTAATTATAAGGATTGTTTTTAATTTTTTTGCAATGTTATCAAAGTATAACACGTCAATGATGGGTCATACATTTTGTATAAACCCGCTTTGCTGCCTTGTGACCCATAACTGACGTGTTATACTTCGATGACATCGCTAACAATTATTGATTGAATTGAATTGGGGTTTTAAGGCGCACCAACACATGAAAAGGTTATATGGCGCCTAACAGGCATGAACATGCCAGGCTCATCTTCCCTGTACATCGAGATAAAATATGGAAAATGGGCCTAGAACCTTCTCACCCTGAACTGCAAATTCTATCGTAGAAACTCCATTTACGCTGGAGCCACGTTATTGTTTTTCTGCCACTGCTCTTTGATGCGTGCGAGATAGCACCTGAAACAATGCAGGGATCATGATGAAGACCTTTAATGAACATGAACAAAAAATGAAAAAATGAACATGAATTTGGGGGGATTCTACCCCTCTGCCTACCCCTCCAAAGGGATCTGCAGTGGCCCTATTCTTTGCCCCGTGACCAAACGGGGGCCCCTGGGAACCACACAGGACCGCAAAAAATGAAAAACAATCCTTAAATAATTAAACTAAGAAGCATTATCCAAACTTACTATTTGTCATGTAACAAAATAATTTAATGTGATTAGTGGGTTTATTAATGAAGACTACACTAATTAAAAGGCTATATCTACCTAGTTAAAAGCTAAAATCATTTGTGGCATCATTCAGTACTTTGATTTCATGGAAAGGGAATATTTTATGGTAGCACTGTTTCCCTGCCTAGTTTCCAATTTTCAACTTCAAGGAAAAGCATTAATTCAAGATCGAACATCCGAAAATTTAAAAAGTAAGTCTTTTCACAGACCATAAATGCCAAATACAGTTTGGTGTATGGAACATCAGGCTACAAATACAGTGCTGGATAGAGGCAGGGCCAGAGAATGGACAAGAGATCGTTCACCGTCGCTTGAGCCAGCTGTAATATGTGGTGCTACCTAACCATGCATTTCACTCCTGAGAGGTGCGCAAAACGTTCGAGAAACAAATACGTAAACTTGGATATGCATTTACCTCCTCAAAAAGAATGTTACACCATCAAATGTTGATCCCTGTACATTGATGAGAATGTGCAAATATCCTCTTAAGCAAAGAGTCGTAAGTCCATATATATAAAAGTGTGGACTGATGTTTTTATTGTTTTTATGGTCATTTACATACAAAAAGTTAGGGAGGTTAGACCTAGGAGTTGTTACAGTATATGTCTGCGATTTATTAGGCACAAGAAACAGATCCAGCTTGGCACATAAATACGATGAACAGTTTTGGATGAAACAAGCTGTAGAACCACAGTCTCGTGCTCAACTGAACTCGGACCTTTGGTTACACCAATCTAACTGCAAGTGTGCAAACCAGGACATCCCGCCAAACCATACAGTCCCAAATCAGTGCCATAGTGGCATATGTACTGACCTCCAAAAAGGTTAGAAACTGCAAATATACACAACTGTTCAGCATGCAGGGGAGACCATCCTGGATCTCGGGGCATCAAGGGACTAATCAACAGTTTTCAAACCAAGGCGGCAACCATATCATGTTCTTGACATCCATTCAACTCAAAACCACGGAATTCAGTTTTCAGTTCAAACTGGGGGATGTCTACCTATGGTAGGGAATGACATTTGGATGTTTTTTTGTCCCATCGCCAACTGGGGCCCCGATATCTTTATAAACAATAATGACTTCCTGCATATATGTAACGCTAAAATTTCAGAACTCTAACAATGAAAACATGTTTCAATATAAATCAATCATAACCCTTCACGACTAGTTATTCACGACTAGCTACTATATAGTAAAGCATTTTTTTTTTACTAAAAAACAATATTCAAAATATACAAAAATACATACATGTTTAAGATAATGGGACTTAATGTCTATTGTCTTATTACTAACTGTAAAATTGACATATATCACAGTGATATGGATTTCATAAAAATAATAATTTTACTGTAAATAATACCAAGACAGCTAAGAGCTGGTATTATGTAAATATCACATCCTCTTGAGGGTGCAAGTGGATATTATCAACCCTCGAATGTACCCTCAAGAGGATGTGATATTTATTTTATTATACCGAACACATATTCCTAATATACTAATATACTCGATAATGAAGAAAAAATTGTTTTTGTTGTTGAAAAAATCTATTTCTAGAGAACTGAGCTTTTCAAAAAGCTAGCCGGCTGATATTTTGCGCTATCACCCGCTATGACGCGTTGAGGGTGATAGCGCGAAATATCAACCCGGCAGAGTATGAGGATTTTACATCGAGTGTTTACAGTGAGATATAATAAACTTGATTAACAACAACAAATTGTCAATTATAAAACTTATGAAATGAATACAAAACCACCTACACAGGCAATTTGTTCTAAATCTCACATGAACATTTTTTTTAAAAATATGTATAGATATATTGTGTATTCTTTTTAAACATGGAACTTTTTCCTCAATTGAAAAGAGTAAAAGTAATTCATTATTATTTTTTTATTAATATTTTTACAAATGTATTGATACATCTTGTTTGTAATTTTCATGTAAAAACACATGAACTTCATACGAAATTTACCAGAATTTCACACCAGACACTGAATTTTGAAGTCTTTTTCGGAAAACAAATTACCTGCCTAAGGAGCTATAACTTCATCTACAAGTTCTAACCCGAGACAGTGGTCTCAATAAATAATAACATGCTGTCAGCTTTATAACCGAGGACTATTCCATTAAAACATACACTGGACCCCAGGAAGGCACTTTTGAAATTGAACACCCACCCAGATGCAAAATTTGAGTTTAAAGAACCAAATTTCTGAAAATAGGGTTCACCCATACATGTTTATTCAATTGCATTCCTGAGGTATGTTTTAATGGAATAGTCCTGACAAACAAATAAAAAAGCAAGCTATAACTTTGGACCACAAACCATGTAAAACATTGCAGCAAACACATCTCTAGAATACTAAAATCTATGAACAAATTGACATCAATGCATTGCATTCTGCTCCGTGTATTGGCCTGCCCGTTGTAACATCTCCTCCTGGAAAGTTGCGTTGATGAAAGCCTCAAATGACTGTCCTGTTACCAGACTTGTGACAGCACCCATGGTGAACTTTACACTGAAATTTACAGTAAGTCAGAAATTGATTTTTATGTCCTCTTAGGGACAAAAATGTTTATGGCTTAGAGTCAAGAATTAGTGCATAATATTACTGTCAAATTTGCACTAAATTGCCCAATGTCAGTCACTATGATTTAATTGAAACTTTCAATCTCTATGGAGATGACACAGACTTTGTGTCAAATACTAGCGTATACTATTACCGACCATGCTCAGCGGTCATAGGATACAACATTATAGTACATAAGTTTACATATGAGGTATTGAAACTAGTTATTTTGCAACTTTTGTGGTTTAATCAGGGTTGTAATCCTGCTGGCAATGGCGAGTACACTCCTTCCTGGGAAAGTAAGAGTCCGTATGTACTTGTCAGCCCGGGAGAGTGACCTTTGGCTTCAGAAAAGTTAAAAAAATAAATAAAAAATCTGTCACAAAAGTAAAGCATATAAATTGACACTGTGGTAGCAAAACTAGAAACATGTTTTTCTTGTCATATTATGTGTTCCCTTGGTTGCTAGATTGCATGCAGACTGAGTTTCAATATTTCTCCGAATTCACAGATCCACGCTGTCAATCAGACATGTATTTGACCATGCCAATAGACCAATTAAGATTGCACGAGTTATTTAACCTGTAGATAAAGCACATTCTGGCTGTGTCACAAACAAACCAAATATACAATGCAACTTATGGTAATGTTTGAGGCCAAACTGAGCGAGGACAATAGTCTACAGATCTTTTGAAAACGCTTTCAACGTTTAGTTTTGCTTCATGGGACAATAGTGGGCAGAGTTTAAAGATCTTTAGGGATCTATCGATTGAAAATGCTTTCACTGTTTTGTTTTCGTTTTGTGGCAAACTGTCAAAAAAAGTCATATGGCAATTATTAATCATAACTGTTATTTACCTCAGGTGGAAAGTAAAGACCAAACGTGTATAAATTTGTCTGCATTATTGAAGGGCGTGTGGAATATCACAAAGGGTGAGTGGCTTTTTCCAGATACTAGTCCTACAGGGAGAATGGGTTTTGAAGTAGTTTTAAACCACCTGTTAATTCCATGTTATTGATTAGATTGTGTAACTCCCTAACTTATAAGGGTTCCAAATACTTCATCAACTGTTTCATTTTACATTTAATAAGCATAGTTTGTCTTAAAACGAATCTCTAATTTAGAGTAACGATTATATAACTTAAGGTATGAAACTGTACAAACACTCCACCTACTTTTTCAAGATTAAAACTGTTCAGAGAGAGAACTATACATACAGCTTACGTCCATTTTGATCTTAGTGTTTACATGTGGTTTGAAAATAAAACCATCATAATGTGTTTCAGTTTCTAATTCAATGTGCATATGCACTAAAATAGACCCTCTTCGCGGTCTAAAAGCAAACGCAACATGTTTGTCATTGTAGTGGTTTTCCGATTTATCGATTGCAATCAATCATATGTTAACTAGACCTTAAGATCATTTACTTCATTCGCAACATCTCGTACACTGCTTCGCAGATTGACTCGAATGTAATACGCAGGTTTCCATATCGGTTACTTAGATTCCCGCCAAAACAAATTTGCATTCAAAATCAAAGTTATCATCCAAATGTTGCAATGCTATTCAGCCAATTGCTCCATCAGTAGTTTATATTCATGAAAGCAGTGATAAAACCTTCATCTGCATTGTAAAAAGCAAACAATGCAAATTATACATCAGCACGTGTGGTCAGCGGCCATATTGTTTACCTAGCAACAGTGCACTATTTTCTAATCTAACAGAATTTTGAACATACCGAAGCGCCATGATATACACGAGGCGGAATCCCGAAGAATGACGGGATTGGCCGAGCGTTCACGATTGCATTTTCTTAAAATAAATTTACATTTTCAATTCTTAAGGCACAAATTATATGCATGAGATATAGGCGATTACAAAAGTTTAATCCAATATTCTTCACCTAAGCCACTCACCTGCCACTACATATTACTACTGATATAATAATTACCTCCTCCCCAACATATAGTACTTCTGGGAGACAAAGCTGTACATTTTCTGGAACACAGACATCTGTTTCTTTTCCTCTGACTGATTTCTCTCACTGAGATAGTTGGCAAACAGATGTTTCTGGGGACCATTTTCAACTTCACGTTTTACAGAAGCAGCTTCGCGGTCTGAAAGCAAACGCAACATGTTTGTCATTGTAGTGGTTTTCCGATTTATCGATTGCAATCATATGTTAACTAGGCATGCGATTTAATATGACGATTTATTATAAAAGTCTATAATCGATCAGCAGTAAAAATGCGCTTTCTATAATGCTGTAGATAGAACTAATCATGATAATCTAGGAGGCAAGTTAGAAAATACACTTGTTAAAAAGACAAACAAATAAGCACATTTATATAATTTACAATTATTTTGCTGATCACAATAAAATAACAATGGCATAATTAACAAGACCGGAGAGAATTCATACTAAATTCATACTAAATTCTACTAAATTCATACTAAATTCATACTAAATTATACTAAATTCATACTAAATTCATACTAAAACAGAATTTATTCTTAGGGCTATTCCATTAAAACATACCCGCAACCTCAGGAAGGCAATTAATAGACATCTATAGATGAACCCTATTTTACAACAAAAAAAAATCTTTAAACTCAATTCCGTATCTGTACAAAATACCTTCATGGAGCCTTATGTATGCCCTAATGTTCAAGGCCAGAAACAAGCACTAACATGCTTATGTTACATTTCATATTGACTAACAGATTTTAAACAATGATTGATTGTAAATATCATCCGATTTCCCCTCACCATTTGTCAGGTAATGTTTTTTCTACAGAAGAATGTGGTGAACTGTTATACAATTATGGACTTTTCAGCTGTTATACATGATGTGATATGCACCAAAAAAATCATTATTGACCGAGGCGATAGCCGAGGTCAATAATGATTTTTTGGTGCATATCAACATCATGTATAACAGCTGAAAAGTCCATAACTGTTTTATTATATAACCCTCAATTTACAATTATATAAAACAGGTCAATATCAAAAAAACAATTATATAAAACAGGTCAATATCAAAAAAACAGGTCAATATCAAAAAAACAGGTCAATATCGCTAGATATTTTTTCTAAAAAATTACTTTTTAGCCAATGAAAACGCGTCTATTTATAGGTTATATAATAATGTTTGTTATGTTCATTATCCAGTTATTTTGTTTTAAGATAAAGTTATAAATAGATGTAGCACCTGCAGACATGCCTTCTGCTTGTTGCCAAGACAACAAACCATGAACAATGTTCCCTTCTGCTTGCTGACTAAACAACAAACCAAATGAACATTGTTTCTCTACTGCTCGTTGCAGAGACAACAAACCAATTGAGCATTGTTTCCCATCTACTTGACACCTATCCCCTGCAGGCTTACCCATTGTAGTATTTCAATTTTAAATCTGGAAATATCAAAATGTACCTGTGCCTGTGAATGTTCCATTCAAGATTTTGTCGTACTTGTTGACAATATCCTTGAACTGAACATCTGTTGTGTTCACGAAGATGTACATGTAGCAGGACGGAGTGGAAGACACGGTGTGAATGTTGTGGAACTGTTTCACGGGCAGCTGCAATATAGAAGTGACATAACTGTATCACTTTTTCTTTTTTTCGAAGGGCAACACGAGCAAAATTAACGGCTTTCAGTTATGATAAGCAATTTCATCTACATTTGATGTTTTGTGATCATATTATTTCATTTTGAAAATCAAAATAATCATTATGAAATACAAAGTTTATCCCAAAATCAAGTAATCCATATTTCATTTTGTTTTTAAGTAACATAAACAACAATGACAATATAGGTCACTAAGAAGCGGAAACCTTCCACCTGATTACCACCCCTACTACACAAACAACAAGCATATGTTTGTCTAACTTTCAAATTGTACTTATGCAAAATTGTACTTATGCGAGATATAACTAGAACTATCACTGCAGGTGATGAATACCCATTTAAATCCTAAGTCAAACAAAGGGCCTTAATTCTGTAATAAATTAGGCAATCAACAATGGGTGATGCAGAGGGACATATGGTCATCAGTTGTTATGTGTATATGAGTTTGGGAACAACCCATTCAAAACTGTTTGAGGAATGCAAGTAATAAAAATGCGACGTGACGACTTGATTGGACAAAAATGTGTTACGGACGGGACGCAACACGTTACGGACATCGGATTCCTATATAGCTTCCTCTTCACTTTGTGAAAGTGGGGGTATAATAATACCATCTTAAATTCTATGGATAAAAAAAACAGGATTAATCCGCTTCTTTTCCTCAGCTATATGACTTGTGCAATCCGAATGTTGTAAAGAAACAAAAAGACAACCTTACTTTTAGGATGATCCCACGAATTGTATAAAGGTTCATCAATGCAATATCTCAAGTTATTTAGAGACGCCACTGACAGAAAGAAGGGAAGAAAACAAGAATCAGGGAACCATACCCTATCCTTACTAATTATATATTAGTATGGTTTTTTAACATGCTCAAAGGATAGACTTCCATGCATGTACACATGACTGCCTGGTTTACCAAAGGACAAGGCTCATTTAAGTCCTTCAAAATTGCTGTACCCTTAAAAAGCAAAAAATAATTCCTTTTTCAGGTTTGTCATGTAAAAAATCAATATCACTCTCTGTTCAATTCAAAATTCCATAAGTCTTTGGGAAAATCAAATGTCAACAGCATATGACTGCGAGGTCAAATTTTCAAAGATGTGTCCATAACTGAATGTGTAAAGTGCGTGGTCCAGTGGTAGAGCGTCGGACTCCAGATCGAGAGGTCGTGGGTGCGATCTTTGCCAAGCTATCTTGAGCAAGATAATTAATCCACATTGCTTAGTACTCCTTCTACTGAGGAAGCCATCCAGAGTGATTAATACTAGTTGCAAGAACTAGTTTCGCAACTGATGAGAAATAAATATATTTAATAAGAAGATGCTTAACAAGCCCCATTTAAACATTTACAAATACCACCAAGTAACTCGGCAACATGTACCTGCATTTTTTCCCCTTCTTTGAGCGTGATGTTTTTGTTTTGATCCACGAGTTCCACAGTCACCTCCCCTTTCAGCACGGTGACACTCGTGTTACCCAGGTCCTCTTGTACATAATTCTCCAAGAATAAACCTGAAGTTAAAAATTTATTGTTAAGTCACTTGTTGGTACCAATCGACTTTCAATAAAAGATGTTTGATACGATGTATGCAGTTTGATTTTTATGAAACAAGCATCCGAGAATGTATGTCTTGCCTAACAGAGACCAGGCTTAATGAATTCATTTAAAAGTGGGGAAAAAGGCCATAATTTGCTAAATGCATTACAGAATTATGGAACGTTGAAGATATCAGAATGTGAAAAAACGTCAATGCAAATCTTGAACGTAAATGTTGACCACTCTGCCACTGAGTGATACTTCTGTCTCTCCATCGTCATTGAAACCGAGACAAAAATTATTGTATTCGGCAGAAATTGCTTGATGCATGATTTCAGTTTTACCTGGGAAGTCGGCGACAAAAACCACATCCGTATAGCTGTCGCTCTCGAGGATATACTTCCCTATTTCAGCCAGTTTCGTCCTCCAGTCTGACAGATCTACCAGCAGGGGGAGTATCCAGGGTGTCGACTCAAATGCATTCCATGGAGCTTCCAAAATATTCACGCGAGGGTCAAAAGTTCTGTACATAAACAAGGAAATCATTCTTTTTTTCATTCTAGAAATATTACCAGTTATAAAACTGTTTGAATACTGTTGTAACTTAAAACTTCATCAAATGATGCAAACTTTCATCTCCTCTCACACTGAGGTTGCTGTCCTAATATAACCTAACATAATGAGTTAATGGGACATAAAACCCTAGTTCATTCATTCATTAAGATGGAATCAATATATCCAACAACTCATATTATAGACGTTCATAAAACAATAACACTAGTCTTACATCCTATCCAAGCTAGTCTCAAGTGTTTGAACCTATTAAAAAATGTTGATAAAATGAACTTTAAAATAACGGGACACGTGCATTTACCCTGGGTTCTCTGGTTTCCTCCTATAACACATGTTAATATTGTAATCCATACCATACAGAGTGATTTGTATAAACTGTGCAGCTTGTTTCACCATGAATAACAAGAAATATCACAAGCGACACATGTCCCCAAAGTTCATTTGACCTTTGACCAAGTATGAGCTTGACCTTTATATTTTAGTATGGTCATGTCGATGTTGTCATGATGAGTGCATATAGAAAGTCTGATGAAGAAATATCAAGATATGAGAAAGTTATAGCCAACGTTAAGTTTTCGAGAAGAAAATAATGAGTATTTAACCCATATAATGACCTTCAGTGTGACCATGACCGTTATATTTTAGTATGGTCATGTCGATGTTGTCATGGTGAGTATATAATGAGAGTCTGATGAAGAAATATCAAGAAATGAGAAAGTTATAGCCAACGTTAAGTGTTCGTGAAGAAAAAAAATAGTATTTAACCCATATAATGACCTTCGATGTGACCTTGACCTTTATATTTTAGTATGGTCATGTCGATGTTGTCATGATGAGTATATATAGAAAGTCTGATGAAGAACTATCAAGATATGAGAAAGTTATAGACAACATTAAGTTTTCGAGAAGAAAATAATGAGTATTTAACCCATATAATGACCTTCAGTTGACCATGACCGTTATATTTTAGTATGGTCATGTCGATGTTGTCATGGTGAGTATATAATGAGAGTCTGATGAAGAAACATCAAGAATTGAGAAAGTTTTAGCGAACGTTAAGTGTTCGTGAAGAAAAAGATAAATAATTATTTAAGTTAAATTTGAACCCATATAATGACCTTCAGTGTGACCTTGACCTTTATATTTTAGTATGGTCATGTCGATGTTGTCATGATGAGTATATTTGAAAGTTCAAGAAATGAAAAAGTTATAGCCAAAGTTAATAGTTCGTGACTGACGGACTGACAGACTAATGGACTAACGGACGGACGCTGAAGGACGGACGGACAACGACAGGGTGAAACAAGAGGCCCAAGAGGGCCTGTGGACGCTCTACTGGCTAATATGGCTCTTATGACATCAATGAAGCGAGTGACTATTGTCTTAAAGAGGCAAAATATTTTTAACTATATCAAGAGCCATAACTCCGCCATTAGGCCAAACAAAATGAATACTCTGTTTCCGCTAACCCGACTGACCCTATTTTTTTCCGCCGACCCTACAGTTTTTTTCACCGTTTTTGTTATAAAAAATATGTTCGATCGTTTTTGCTCTTTTCTATTCATTTCCGCATAATATAACTCTTTCCGGTAATTAGTCGTTCCGATACTTGAAACGTATGTCAATAAAGCGTCAACGATGCAGGTGTCCCGGTGACAATGTTTTTTGGAAAAATTCGTTGTCAGATCTGTTGAGTTTGTCCCTATTTTTAACGACATGGCAACAAGTTTACTGCTGGTTACGTTTGACAAATGCAGACATTTTCCTGGATTGAAAAAACTGTACCCAGTTAAGAATTCAAGCAGAATAATTGACATTTTTTTGGAATATCACGGTGTGCAACCCAGCGAAAATTTCGAGAAATCTGGCCGTACTTTCACTGTTTCTAGTTCCACTCATGTAAAACTGTTAACAAGAAAAGTCATTAAATTTAGTCAAGACAAACCATCTGACAGTATTCTCCAAGGCTATTTTTCCGGGTGTTTTACCCACATGAAAAGTTCTATAGACGGGCATGCAAAGAAGGAAGCATATTTGTAAATTTGGAAAATCTCTGAGATGTGAGCTTCAAAAATGTCAGAGTATTTAAACTGTTTTTACCACATAACACAACAATCAAAATCTTAGTAGTCTCGTTTAATACCATACACTATTTTAATATTGAAATTGTATTATGTTTTTGCTATGTACCCGACATCAATTTTAAAATACCATTGTTCTAATTAATTAAGGCTGGAGAGAACAGTCAAGTATTTACTGGATAGACAAGTTGATTTTGCTATATTAATTAAAGTCATAATAATCATCTTCAAACTTGCATTTGGTTAAAATGTAACACATGTATGCAGTTATATATATAGTCTTTTAACTCTTGTTTAATACTCCAGTCTGGCCCCAATATCACGAAACAACTCAACTTTTCAACTCAGACTCAACTCAACTTGTCTTTGACATTACAATTCTGAGTTAATATTGTATTGGATCATTTTGATTTTGCTGGAAATCATTGTATATAGATCTTTTACTGATATTGTGAAAAGTTATTTGAAATCTACAGTTGCTTGGAAAACAATGAAGTAAATGTATTTGAGTCGGATCTGAAATATTCGAGACCATCTCAAATTCATTTTCTTAAATCTTGGTAAAATAAATTATATTTATAGAGTAACAATTTGAGTACTTGAGTTAAAATATAACAACAAACTCTACTAATTTTCTATATATTAATGTAAAAGAATATCTAATATTTCGGTTACTATTTGATAAAGACATTTTGAGTCGAGTTAAAATCTCAACTTGAGTTTATTCGTGATACTGGGGCCTGATCTAGCTCATTTAATATTGAACTTGTTCTAGAGGTTTATGTGGATTTTTTTAAAAATATTTTGATGTTTATTTTAGGGTGAAATAAAGAGACAACAAATCTTTTTTAAACTTGTTTATATTCATTTATTCAATAAGTATGTTTTAATACAACATATATTGAAATACAATGATATTACGTAGAAAAGGTAACCTATAAAGTCCTACTATTTTATATCGCGTATAAAAAAAATTAATAAAAAAAAAAAAAGTTGTGCCTACCTACCTACCCTATTTTTTTTCAAGACGTTAGCGGAAACGAAGTATTCATTTTGTTTGGCCTTACTGGTCCGATCTGGCTGGTTTTCCAAGTTGGCTAGTAGAGATAATAATAAAAAATAAAAAAATATATATATATATAAAATTAAAAAAAATAAAAATAAAAAAATAAAAAAAAAATATTAAAAAAAAAATTATTAAAAAAAAAAAAAAAAAATAATGAAAAAAAAATACAAAATAAAAAAATTTAAAAATTTAAAACAAGCATTGATGTAAAACTGTGACCTCGGCAGGGGCCAGATGTGACCCCAGGGTCACCATTTGAACAAAATTGGTAAAGGACTATCAGCTTATAGCAACAGCAAAATATCAAACCTCTGGCTCTTGCAGTTTCAGAGAAGATTTTTTAAGTTTTTCCCTGTACATGTCTATGTAAAACATGTGAGCCTTGGGGCGGGGCCAAATGTGACCCCAGGGTCACCATTTGCACAAACTTGGTAAAGGACCATAAGCTTATAATAAATGTAAAATATCAAACCTCTGGCTCTTGTAGTTTCCGAGAAGAAGATTTTTAAAAAAATAAATCCTATATAAGTCTATGTAAAACTGTGACCCTCGGGGCGGGGACAAATTTGACCCTAGGGTCACCACTTGAACAAACTTAGTAGAGGACCATAAGCTGATGCTACATGTAATACATGAGAGCTCTGTGACATGTGGTTCCAGAGAAGAAGATTTTTTTCAGATTTTCCCTATACAAGCCTATGTAAAACTGTGACCCCCAGGGTGGGGCCAAATGTGACCCCTGGGTCACCATTTGAACAAAATTGGTAAAGGACCATAAGCTTATAGCAAATGCAAAATATTAAATCTCTGGCTCTTGCAGTTTCGGAGAAGAAGATTTTTTAAGTTTTACCCTATACATGTCTATGTAAAACATGTGACCCTTGGGGCGGGGCCAAATGTGACCCCAGTGTCACCATTTGAACAAACTTGGTAAAGGACCATAAGCTTATAATAAATGTAAAATATCAAACCTCTGGCTGTTGTAGTTTCCGAGAAGAAGATTTTTAAAAAAAAAATCCTATATAAGTCTATGTAAAACTGTGACCCTAGGGGCGGGGACAAATTTGACCCCAGGGTCACCATTTGAACAAACTTAGTAGAGGACCATAAGTTGATGCTACATATAATACATGAAAGCTCTGTGCCATGTGGTTCCAGAGAAGAAGATTTTTTCATTTTTTCCCTATACAACCCTATGTAAAACTGTGACCCCCGGGGTGGGGCCAAATGTGACCCCTGGGTCACCATTTGAACAAACTTGGTAGAGGACCACAAGCTTATAGCAAATGCAAAATATTAAACCTCTGGCTCTTGCAGTTTCAGAGAAGAAGATTTTTTAAGTTTTTCCCTATACATGTCTATGTAAAACATGTGACCCTTGGGGCGGGGCCAAATGTGACCCGAGGGTCACCATTTGAACAAACTTGGTAAAGGACCATAAGCTTATAGTAAATGCAAAATATCAAACCTCTGGCTGTTGTAGTTTCCGAGAAGAAGATTTTTTAAAAAAAAATCCTATATAAGTCTATGTAAAACTGTGACCCCCGGGGAGGGGACAAATTTGACCCCAGGGTCACCATTTGAACAAACTTAGAAGAGGACCATAAGCTGATGCTACATGTTATACATGAGAGCTCTGTGCCATGTGGTTTCAGAGAAGAAGATTTTTTAAAGTTTTTTCCTATAGGTCTATATGGAAAACATGCAAAACATACAAACTTTGGACCCCAGGGGCACGGCCATTTTTGACCCCGGGGACTTTATTTGAACAAACTTGATAGTCTAGGCGTTGGCGATTATTTTAAAAGAAAAACTGTTGAAATCTGTCCAGCGGTTTTGGAGAAGAAGATTTTTTAAGGTTTCGACCATATATGGTAATGGCAGCCATCTTGGATGTAGCGCTGAACTAATTTTAACAAATCTAAAAAGCATTCATCTAAGGATCATCCATGTGAAGTTTGGTCAAAATTAGCCAAGCGGTTTCTGAGGAGAAGTCGTTTGAAGAAAAGTTAACGGACGACAGACGACAGACGGACGACGGACAACACACCATCCCATAAGCTCTTGCCGTTGGCCAGTAGAGCTAAAAAACTGATGGTGCGATGATTTCTATATGCCCACTCCCTTTGGGAACATAAAATATTAATAATAAAATACTGGGTAGATTAGTGCATGTCTATTTTATATAAGAAAATAAACTGCCCTAAATAAATGTTTAAAATTATACAAACTTAGGTATCAAGAGCTGGTAGATGATTAATTGAATTCTTGTTGAATGGCTCATCAACGCAGAATAGGTTATTTTAAGCCGCCCCAGACAGAAGGTAAGGATACACAGGAATCCTGGAAACTGTCCTATCTAACTATCGAATAGATTCCTATGGTTATTCAAAAATGCTCCGAGGGTAAACTCTGATACTTGGGACCGCTCAGTTCATGTCCCGACCCAATGGTCCAGGATAGGGTAAATGAGAGTAACCCAGTGACACCACTGAGGTTGAACCCGTGATCATAAGATTCAGAGTCAACCGTGCTATCCACTGGGCCACTGCAACCCCTGGTAAAGAATGAAGAAGGTACATAACAGATGATGCATAGTGTGACCTATGGTGGCAAGGTTATTGGTTAGTGCTCGAATGACATCTTACCTTTGTTGAAACCTATCGTTGAGAGCTCTCCATACGTCCACATACAGTTCGATATTGCCTATACCATATGAGGCGAGTCTTTCACGTACACACTCTGCATACTGCTTGGTCATATCTGGGTGGGAGCTCCAGCGACTTCCGCCGTTCCAAGCCTGGTGCATGAATCACAAATTATTTGACAATTTATCATGTGATTTGATTGAATTCATTTTTTTTATTTTTTATAGTATGGGTGATAATATGTTCAGGGATTTCCTTTAGTGGATTGAATTATTATATAACAACACAGTTTCTCAGGTTTTAAAATATCCAATCCATCAAAAATGTCCCCAATTGAATAGCTAAGCACATCATGGAACTATGAAAATAATTTGTTTACAGAAGTTTCTGAGAAAAACACAGGTATATACTAAGCTTTCATCGTGTTTACAAATAGGTTTTCTAAGTTGCTGTTATTCACTAGTGCATTAAAATAATTTTCGAACCCATTTCAGATGGAACATCACCTTCTTGGTCAGGAAATACTCTGGTATATTAGCATACTGTACTCTGTCACGAACGATCAAGGCAATTCCTTAACGCAAAGTTTTCTTTTATTCAAACTTGACTCTTGATTTGTTAAAAACACGTGGAATCCCACTGAGTTTTCTCCATAAATCTTTATTAATAATTATTGGAGTAGTTCAAAGCAAATTATTTTTGTACATATAACCAATTGTTGATTATACTGCGATAATAATATATTTAAACCTAGATAGAATAAAAAGAAATATTCTCGAACTCCAAAATATGAAAGCAGATTTAAAATCAACAAGATACTGGATTGATTATTAATCTAGGTGCTCATTTTAATTATTGACAATACTTCAAGATTGCTGGGTGTCCCTTTAATACAAGATCTGCAACTATAAATGACCATGGCAATTTAATAAAGTACCAAAGCTTGTATGCAGATAATCCCTTTAAAATTTAGACTGGATTTCAAAAACTGATATTAAATGTTCTTACCTTTGGATTCAGGTAGCCTTCTTCACCCGTGTCTTTATTGACGTAGGACACTTTGACATGCTGAAGATTCCATGTGTGAATCATCATATCCCAAGAGTAGCCATATAAACCCTGGGTCCAGTGGTTGTAACCCTAACAAAAACATACACATCAATATGTTTAAACCTTATATTTTCATTTAACATATTATCAATAAATTTACATATTGTTGTTCAAAGTAAACTAGAACTATCACTGAAGATGATGAATACCTCCGCTTAAATTCTAAGTCAAACAAAGGGTAATAATTCTGTAATAAATTAGGCAATCATCAATTGGTGATATAGAGGGACACAAGGTCATAAGTTGTTATATGGTAACGACCCATTCAAAATTGTTTGAGGAAGGCAAATAAAGAAAATGTGTTACACGATGTCATGCGACGGGACAAAACGCAACAGGACAAAAATGCGTTAAGCGACGGGTTGTTAGACTGATTCGATGCATGCTAAACCTGCGGAGTCAGTATTTTAAAATATGCTTTATTTGTCATGCTCGAAAGTGCACTTGATAGCGAACGTCCAGGTTATCTAACAATTTTATGAGGATATACAACTTTGCGTTGTTTCTAAAAAGAAACAAAAAATATGTTTCCTTCAGACCACAAACAATAATTATACACTCCTTTGCTAAAGTTTTTATGTTAAAACATTGGTCAATTTTTGACCTTCTAACAAAAAAAACTGATAAGGGATGTTGTTTAACCAATCTGGAACTATTTGTATAAATAGAGGAATGCCTATTTCCATATAAGGTCATGGCCACCTTGACCTTTGATCTATTGACCCCAAAAACAATAAGGTTCCTCCTCTCAAGTATATGTACATATGAAGTTTCAGGAGCGTGTGTGTGTGTGTGTGTGTGTGTGTGTGTGTGTTATGGTTATGAAGTTATCGTCCGGAATGCAATGGACCAACGGACAACCCCATACCATAATACGCCCCATTTTTCAAATGGGTGACTAAAAATGGTGGCCAAACACATAATCGGTTAATGCTTCATATCAACAAGATGTTCACCAACCTTTGTAATACCATGGGAGTAAGGCAGTATACACTGTACAGTGAAGTAGGACATTATCATTATCACCATCAGTCTGTGGTAGCGGGTGGGTCGAGTTGGCGGTGGGGTAGTCTCACTTGCCATGGTGGAGCACTGTATATCAATAATACAATTATATTTTAAGGGAAATCTTCACCATAATCATGAGCCTGTAGTAGAGGATAGGTTAACAATCATTTCGCTAGACCTGTAAATCATTAAAAATATTATATTTCAAGGGACATTTATATACCAGTATCATCATAAGCCTGTAGAAAAGGGTCGGTTGAGATGATATTTCACTAGCAACACTCAAGATCTGTAAATCATTAAAATGTAAATCTTAAGGGGAGTACATCTTGCTTTTTGTGGGTTCGATGGGTCCGACATAAAATTTACAAATAATGATATGTTCTATTCTAAAGGGTTTAAAAACAATAACAGGGCCTAAAAAGCACCCGTTATTTACAACGGAAATCATTCTGCACAATAATACATGCTATTCTAGGTTACGCACCAGGGTTAATTTGAGCACTGTATACCTGATTCCATTCAAAATCTATGGTGAATCCGAATTGCAGAGCTATACAACATGATGCTAACAGTTTTATCATGAACCAAAACATTTTTAAATTTTAGATTCTTCTGGAAAAAGTCAGATATACCCTACTTTAAGACTAGGGACGTTGATGCTTTTTCTAAGGGCTATTCAATTAAAACGTACAAGGGACCCCAGGAAGACACTTTTGAAATTGAACACCACCCATACCGGTTGATACAAAATTGAGTTTAGAAGAACCAAATTTCATAAAATATGGTTCACCCATATATGTTTATTAAATTGCCTTCCTGGGGTCCCGGGGTATGTTTTAATGGTTTGTTTGTTTGTTTGTTTGTTTGTTTGTTTGCATGGTGTTTTACGTAATTTTCAACACATGTAAGGTTATATATGAGGGTCGATTTTTTGTGGGTAGAACCAGTACTGTACACCTCCCGCCATCCGTAAGAGTATGTTTAAATGGAATAGCCCTAATTTGTACTAAGAGTATAACTCTTCAGTCTGCAATTGAGGATCCCCTCAGTGCAGTAGAGGATCCCCTCAATGCAGTAAAGGACCCCCTCAATGCAGTAGAAGATCCCCTCAATGCAGTAGAGGATCCCCTCAATGCAGTAGAGGATCCCCTCAGTGCAGTAGAGGATCTCCTCAGTGCAGTAGAGGATCCCTCAATGCAGTAGAGGATCCCCTCAATGCAGTAGAGGACCCCCTAAATGCAGTAGAGGATCCCCTCAATGCAGTAGAGGATCCCCTCAATGCAGTAGTGCAATAGAGGATCCTCTCAATGCAGTAGAGGATCCCCTCAATGCAGTAGAGGATCCCCTCAGTGCAGTAGAGGAGCCCCTCAGTGCAGTAGAGGAGCCCCTCAATGCAGTAGAGGATCCCCTCAATGCAGTAGAGGATCCCCTCAATGCAGTAGAGGAGCCCCTCAGTGCAGTAGAGGAGCCCCTCAGTGCAGTAGAGGATCCCTCAATGCAGTAGAGGATCCCCTCAATGCAGTAGAGGATCCCCTCAGTGCAGTAGAGGATCCCCTCAGTGCAATAGAGGATCCCTCAATGCAGTAGAGGATCCCCTCAATGCTGTAGAGGACCCCCTCAATGCAGTAGAGATCCCCTCAATGCAGTAGAGGATCCCCTCAATGCAGTAGTGCAATAGAGGATCCCCTCAATGCAGTAGAGGATCCCCTCAATGCAGTAGAGGATCCCCTCAATGCAGTAGAGGATCCCCTCAATGCAGTAGAGGATCCCCACAATGCAGTA
Organism: Cyrtodaria siliqua; assembly: GCA_037043455.1. Classification (NCBI taxonomy): domain Eukaryota; kingdom Metazoa; phylum Mollusca; class Bivalvia; order Adapedonta; family Hiatellidae; genus Cyrtodaria; species Cyrtodaria siliqua. The sequence goes on from JAWPHD010006377.1 coordinate 65,524, forward strand.
GAGGATCCCCTCAATGCAGAAGAGGATCCCCTCAATGCAGTAGAGGATCCCCTCAATACAGAAGAGGATCCCCTCAATGCAGTAGAGGATCCCCTCAATGCAGTATAAGATCCCCTCATTGCAGTAGAGAATCCCCTTAATGCAGTAGAGAATCCCCTCAATGCAGTAGAGGATCCCCTCAATGCAGTAGAGGATCCCTCAATGCAGTAGAAGATCCCCTCAATGCAGTAGAGGACCCCCTTAATGCAGTAGAGGATCCACTCAATGCAATAGAGATCCCTCAATGAAGTAGAAGATCCCCTCAATGCAGTAGAGGATCCATCAATGCAGTAGAAGATCACCTCAATGCAGTAGAGGACCCCCTCAATGCAGTAGAGGATCCCCTCAATGCAGCAGAGGATCCCCTCAGTGCAGTAGAGTATCCCTCAATGCAGTAGAGGGCACCCTCAATGAAGTAGAGGATCCCCTCAATGCAGTAGAAGATCCCCTCAATGCAGTAGAGGATCCCTCAATGCAGTAGAAGATCCCCTCAATGCAGTAGAGGACCCCCTCAATGCAGTAGAGGATCCCTCAATGCAGTAGAGGATCCCTCAATGCAGTAGAAGATCCCCTCAATGCAGTAGAGGACCCCCTCAATGCAGTAGAGGATCCCTCAATGCAGTAGAAGATCCCCTCAATGCAGTAGAGGATCCCCTCAATGCAGTAGAGGATCCCATCAATGCAATAGAGATCTCTCAATGCAGTAGAAGATCCCCTCAATGCAGTAGAGGATCCCTAAATGCAGTAGAGGATCCCCTCAATGCAGTAGAAGATCCCCTCAATGCAGTAGAGGATACCCTCAATGCAATAGAGATCCCTCAATGCAGTAGAAGATCCCCTCAATGCAGTAGAGGATCCCCTCAATGCAGTAGAGGACCCCCTCAATGCAGTAGAGGATCCCTCAATGCAGTAGAAGATCCCCTAAATGCAGTAGAAGATCCCCTCAGTGCAGTAGAGGATCCCCTCAGTGCAATAGAGGATCCCTCAATGCAGTAGAGGATCCCCTCAATGCTGTAGAGGACCCCCTCAATGCAGTAGAGATCCCCTCAATGCAGTAGAGGATCCCCTCAATGCAGTAGTGCAATAGAGGATCCCCTCAATGCAGTAGAGGATCCCCTCAATGCAGTAGAGGATCCCCTCAATGCAGTAGAGGATCCCCTCAATGCAGTAGAGGATCCCCACAATGCAGTAGAGGATCCCCTCAATGCAGAAGAGGATCCCCTCAATGCAGTAGAGGATCCCCTCAATGCAGAAGAGGATCCCCTCAATGCAGTAGAGGATCCCCTCAATGCAGTATAAGATCCCCTCATTGCAGTAGAGAATCCCCTTAATGCAGTAGAGAATCCCCTCAATGCAGTAGAGGATCCCCTCAATGCAGTAGAGGATCCCTCAATGCAGTAGAAGATCCCCTCAATGCAGTAGAGGACCCCCTTAATGCAGTAGAGGATCCACTCAATGCAATAGAGATCCCTCAATGAAGTAGAAGATCCCCTCAATGCAGTAGAGGATCCATCAATGCAGTAGAAGATCACCTCAATGCAGTAGAGGACCCCCTCAATGCAGTAGAGGATCCCCTCAATGCAGCAGAGGATCCCCTCAGTGCAGTAGAGTATCCCTCAATGCAGTAGAGGGCACCCTCAATGCAGTAGAGGATCCCCTCAATGCAGTAGAAGATCCCCTCAATGCAGTAGAGGATCCCTCAATGCAGTAGAAGATCCCCTCAATGCAGTAGAGGACCCCCTCAATGCAGTAGAGGATCCCTCAATGCAGTAGAGGATCCCTCAATGCAGGGCTGTACAAATCCTATAGCCCGACGCCCGGGACTAGTCCAAAACCAAAGTCGGGCGTGTCACTTTTTCAAAGATGTCAGTCCCGGACTAGTCCAATTTTAAAAAAAGAGAAAGTCGGGCATGTCACTGTTTTAAAGATTTCAGTCCCAGATTTGTCCAGTTAACAAAGTCGGCCACCTGTCATAAAACAACCCCAGCACACTTCTCAACGTAATCCTTTAATTGCACTCGCTTACGTAATGCAATTAGCATCCACAGCGGCGATCAGCGATTGCCCCGGGCAGTTTTATCAACAATTAACCATGCCGGAAGTACCGCCTCCAAATTACTTTGACAGTCGGCATTGTCGACAGTATCCAATCAATTGACCCGATCTATTTTAATCCAGACCCGCTAGACAATGAAATGACTACTACACATGTTCGTCACGTGATTACCTGTTCGTCACGTGGTGAGCTGAAAATGGCGATACACTGAAACAATAACACTATAACACGTTGATTAATTAGCAATCAGGCCGATTTGTCGGCAAACTTTCGATGAGTAAAGAAACTAAGGACGTTTGATAATGGAAGTATGTTTGATATGAAATGGTAGGTGTGATTTGTTTTTATTGTTTCTCAGTGTATTGTTGAGCGTAATTGTAACAGACATGAAAGGTGGGTGGGGTAACGGTTTGTGCATAGTGTACTAATTACGTTCGAAGAATTGAGTTGTCAAAAAAATGAAATAAAAACAAAACGAACTGATATACATAATCAGTTTGATTTCGTATTTGGCAGAGCTAATGTTTACATTTCAAAATGAGTTTGTTGAACTTTTTCAGTGTTAAAAATAGGGAAAATATGAAAGCGAAAGTGAAAGTAAAAATAAAAAGGAAAAATGAAGAATGTGATGCAGAGCCAATCAAAAAGTCAAACTCATCTGGTGTAGTGGACAAAAACATAAAAATAAAATGTTTATATTGATTCACATGTTATTTATTTTTTGCATTAGGTAAAATGGTAATAAAGTTAAGAATCTCATCTGTAGCCCCTTACCTGTATAAAGTTATGACTTTTTTTCTCTACTACATTAAATGATTATCTGAACTATAATATGAAACTCAATATCTATACTGAAATTTGAAAATACAGATGTGATTCTTACTATTCCTACTGTTTCACCCGATGACAGTCTACAATCTATCAGTATATAGACTATACCACAGAAACATACATTAATTGCCTGAAGACCAAATAAGGATTGCTTCCTTGACTCAATGACTGTGTATAATGAATTGTAATGAGTATGCAAGACGCAATTTTAACATATTGAGAAATCGAAAGAATTCAGGACTTGTGTCCATTTTTTGGGACTAGTCACAATTTTTTTGGGACTAGTCACTTTTGACAGGGTGACTAGTCCCGAACTAGTGGCTAAAAAAATTATTTGTACAGCCCTGCCTCAATGCAGTAGAAGATCCCCTCAATGCAGTAGAGGACCCCCTCAATGCAGTAGAGGATCCCTCAATGCAGTAGAAGATCCCCTCAATGCAGTAGAGGATCCCCTCAATGCAGTAGAGGATCCCATCAATGCAATAGAGATCTCTCAATGCAGTAGAAGATCCCCTCAATGCAGTAGAGGATCCCTAAATGCAGTAGAGGATCCCCTCAATGCAGTAGAAGATCCCCTCAATGCAGTAGAGGATCCCCTCAATGCAATAGAGATCCCTCAATGCAGTAGAAGATCCCCTCAATGCAGTAGAGAATCCCCTCAATGCAGTAGAAGATCCCCTAAATGCAGTAGAAGATCCCCTCAATGCAGTAGAGAATCCCCTCAATGCAGTAGAGGATCCCATCAATGCAGTAGAAGATCCCCGCAATGCAGTAGAGGATCCCTCAATGCAGTAGAAGATCCCCTCAATGCAGTAGAGGACCCCCTTAATGCAGTAGAGGATCCACTCAATGCAATAGAGATCCCTCAATGCAGTAGAAGATCCCCTCAATGCAGTAGAGGATCCCTCAATGCAGTAGAAGATCACCTCAATGCAGTAGAGGACCCCCTCAATGCAGTAGAGGATCCCCTCAATGCAGCAGAGGATCCCCTCAGTGCAGTAGAGTATCCCTCAATGCAGTAGAGGGCCCCCTCAATGCAGTAGAGGATCCCCTCAATGCAGTAGAAGATCCCCTCAATGCAGTAGAGGATCCCTCAATGCAGTAGAGGATCCCTCAATGCAGTAGAAGATCCCCTCAATGCAGTAGAGGACCCCTCAATGCAGTAGAGGATCCCTCAATGCAGTAGAGGATCCCTCAATGCAGTAAAAGATCCCCTCAATGCAGTAGAGGACCCCCTCAATGCAGTAGAGGATCCCTCAATGCAGTAGAAGATCCCCTCAATGCAGTAGAGGATCCCCTCAATGCAGTAGAGGATCCCCTCAATGCAATAGAGATCCCTCAATGCAGTAGAAGATCCCCTCAATGCAGTAGAGGATCCCCTCAATGCAGTAGAGGATCCCCTTAATGCAGTAGAGGATCCCCTCAATGCAGTAGAGGATCCCCTCAACTCAACAATTACTTTGCCAATTCAGTTCTTCATTAAATTTCAATAGACAAAAAGTGTTGTTGTTGTTTTTCAAACCACAAATTACAAACTACAGAAACAACAGTAGTTGTCAAATACACCAATCAGCAACACATTTTTAAATAGATGTTCTATTAATTTAATTTTATTAAACAATATATAAACCAGTAAGTTTCACTTACATTTTTGTCCTCGGGTTTAATACTTTTCTTGTTGTACAGACAGTGTTTACTGGTCTGCAGTGGTATATCAGCTGGTAAAATAAACCTCAGCCAGCGAGGACACTTCTGTATCAGCCCTCGAGGCCAATCTGCGTAGCAGAACAAAGGTAATGTTGCCAGCATGGTCCATGAGAACATTCCTGAAATATGGCATTATGCAGATTATAGGTCTATATTAACTTTATGTTGGTATTTGGTTTGGAATAAACAAATTCTATCTAATTCTATCTAAAACATGTTTATGTTACTAGAGCATACAATCCATTCAAACCACTGGCACGCACGGTAATCATTCCACATACAACACTGTTTGTGACAGCTGCATGTGTTGAAAGAAAGCAATTTTTTTCAAGAACTAGATGGGTGTTCCGCAGAACACGTGTGTCGACTCTCAGATAAACAAGAATTATTACTGAAAGTGATTAATACCCCCACAATACCACCTTGTCACATAAACAGGGCAACCACAAGAAAACAATGGTCTAGTTTAAACATATTTATTTCCAATAAATGTACATGGAAATGGGGTCGGGCCACAAGTTATTACAACATCAGAAATCCGGCCCTCCCGCTACAAAATATTCATACAATTTAGACAATGGCAAACAAATTATTTAAACTACAAAATATGAAATAAACAGGGGAAAAAAAATGAGAGAGGAGAGGAGAGGAGAGGAGAGGAGAGGAGAAGAGAGAGTTTTCAATATTGTTAGTGATCAGGGAAGAAGAATGTGCGTGTTACAGCGTTCAAGACAAAGATATATAAGTGTAATAAAAAGAGACATGGTCATGAAGAGGATGCATTATAAATTGTTTAAATTTAATATAAACCCAAATTAGCAGGTTCCTCAGAGTTGACTGTAGCATTTTTTTGGCAAATTCTAAGTTGAAAAGGGGCCACAACTCCGTCAAAAATTGGTGGTTTGTAACCAAAGTCGAACTTGACCTGTATTTTATGGTCTTAAACCCGTGTACCAAAAATTATTTAAATCCGTCGACCCTTTCATGAGTTATCGTCCGGACACCGTTTTTTGGGCAAATTCTAAGTTGAAAAGGGGCTATAACTCCGTCAAAAATTGGTGGTTTGTAACCAAAGTCACACTTGACCTGTATTTTATGGTCTTAAACCCATGTATCAAAAATTATTTAAATCCGTCGACCCTTTCATGAGTTATCGTCCGGACACCGTTTTTTGGGCAAATTCTAAGTTGAAAAGGGGCCTAATTGGTGGTTTGTAACCAAAGTCGAACTTGACTTGTATTTTATGGTGTTATACCCTTGTACCAAATATTATTTAAATCCATCAACCCTTTCATGAGTTATCGTCCGGAAACCAACAGACCGACCAACGGACGGACGGACGGACGGACCGACCGACAAGCTCACTCCAATATACACCCCCAAAGTTGAGAAACTGGCCTGACTAAGTTTTCGTGAAGAAAAAAATTAGTATTTAACCCATATAATGACCTTCAGTGTAACCTTGACCTTTATATTTTAGTATGGTCATGTCCATGTTGTCATGATGAGTATATATAGAAAGTTTGATGAAGATATATCAAGAAATGAGAAAGTTATAGCCAACGTTAAGTTTTCGTGACGGACGGACGGATGACAAAGTGATTCCTATGTATCGCATTTTTCTTCGCAAAGATGACACAGAAAGGTGAGTAGGTCAAGTGATTTGCATATTCATTTTCTCAATATTTTGAACAAGCAAATACCTGACAAATCAGATAATGTCTGTCAATCCCTACAACATTTCCAGAACCAATAATCCAGTGTCCAAACCAAACTAACGATAATCCAATTTTGTTTTAATTCCCAATTTACATTTTCCCAAGGGTTAGGGCAAAGCTGAAAAAATGTTCAACAGCGAGTGATAGGGTTTCTTTTGCAAATCTGAAATGAAATGGGGCTATGTGTACTGTTTTAACATTATTGGGACAGTAACATAAGAGGGAGATGAGATGCAGTTTCCCATCAGACATGCCTCCATCAGGGTGCAAACCCATGCTGGACAGAGGTCTGTATCTCTAAAGGTCAAGGCCTTACCCACTGAGCTACTGAGTGGCACTTTTGAAAATCACTATACATGACACAATGTGAGTTAAAAGATTATTGGCCATGACTAGAAGGTAATTAATGTTTGTAACATTTGTTTCTAGTCTTGGGCTATGCCTGAGATTTTGTTCGCGGTCTGGCACTCTAACAAACCAAGCTCTCCATTAAGTGATCCCATTGCATCAGTCAGGCTTTGTAAGCAAAACAAACTAGAACTATCACTGAAGGTGATGAATACCCCCACGTGGAAAATTCTAAGTCAAACAAAAGGCCATAATTCTACAATAAATTAGGCAATCAACAATGGGTGATGTAGAGGGATATAAGGTCATCAGCTGTTATGTGTATATAAAGTTTGGGAACAACCCATTCAAAACTGTTTGATAAATGCAAGAAATAAAATACTGTGTTAAGCGCCGTGATGTGACGGGACAATAATGTGTTACGGGATGCGCCGGGACAAGAATGACGTTATGGACAATGTGATTCCTATATAGCTCCCACTTCACATTGTGACAGCGGGATTGTTCAGAGTTTCTATCAAATAAAGCGGGATTGTTCAGAGTTTCTATCAAATAAAGCGGGATTGTTCAGAGTTTCTATCAAATAAAGCGGGATTGTTCAGAGTTTCTATCAAATAAAGCGGGATTGGTCAGAGTTTCTATCAAATAAAGCGGGATTGTTCAGAGTTTCTATCAAATAATGCACTTACCTATACTAAAAAGCTGAGAATTCATGAGATGAAATGAAGCACCAAATATAAAGGCAATCTTCCTGGTTTTGTCAAAGAAAAGCAGGAATCCTATGAAGAGATCAATGGTAAGGCCACCAAGGTGAATTATGTACAAGCTCACTTGCTCTGGCGTCAAAAACAACCTGTGAAAATAAATATCTTAATAGAGTATTGGTTATTTCATTTAATGGACTGTCTCGATTTGTTTGATTTTTTTAACTTTAAAACTAAGACGTGCATATTTTTGACATAAAGCTTTATTCAATTATTGCAAGGAAAAACACAATAACTGATAGTTCAAAGAAATATAACAGAAACATGTCATACGCATATCAACTTATGGCTATTCCATCAAAACATACCCGGGACCCCAGGAAGGCAGTTTAATAAACATCTATGGGTGAACCCTATTTTCCCAAATTTGGTTCTTCAAACTCAATTTTGCATCTATGGGTGGGTTTTCAATTTCAAAAGTGCCTTCCTTGAGTCCCATGCATGTTTTGATGGAATAGCTATTACAATTTTTATTACCAACTTACAATTTGTATTACTGATCACCATTTCACCATTAATTTATATATAGATAACAATTATTTATTTAAGATTACTCACTCTCTTTATTATCTCTTGCATTATATTTTGGCAACCGTATAGTTAAAGTACTTAAAAATACATACATTTATTGATTACTGTAAAAAATGGTTCAGGTAGGAGTGTTTCTTGTGACATTTTGCGAAATTGTAAAATTATTATTTGTATGTGGTGAGTATAATGATTAATTAAATTGCCAACTGTATGTTGACAACGAATGAATGAAATGGAGGTTTGCGTCCCGTTAACACATTATATTAGATACAGCAACTTCAGAGGGCTATGTTACTGTCCAATTACTCTTTAAATAGTATGTTAGTGAAAATTTAGTGAACTAAGGTGCTGCTGATGGTTAAAATGGTACTAATCTACTAATTAACCACATAAAATCTATTCAAAAGCTTGTAAATTTTAATTGGCAAGTATTTAAACAGAAAATAAATGGTATATACCTAAATGGAGCAAAAACATAATGGCCTGCAATCTGATTCATGGAATACCCAGACACCCAGTCCATGTCTAACTTCTTGAGACCAGCAATAAAATATACTATAAATATCTGAAATGGAAAATTTGTTTTTCTTCGTTATACACATTATGATTCCTTTTAAATGGGGATCATCAGGCTTTATTCTAGAATAGTCTTTACTTTTAAAAAGGTTCTTATTCGCAATTACAATGTTATATCAATCAACATATGTCATATCAATAAACATATGTTATATCACACATGTCATATTAGTCAACACATGTAATATCAATCAACATATGCCATATCAGTCAACATATGCCATATCAGTCAACATATGTCATATCAGTCAACACATGTCATATCAATCAACATATGTCATATCAATCAACATATGTAATGTCAATCAACATATGTCATATCAATCAACACATGTCATATCAAATCAATCAGCACATGCCATATCAATCAACATATGTCATAGCAATCAGCACATGTCATAGCAATCAACACATGTCATAGCAATCAACACATGTCATATCAAATTAACATGTCATATCAATCAACATGTCATATCAATTAACATATGTCATATCAATCAACATATGTCATACCAATCAACATGTCATATCAAAAACACAAGTCATATCAATCAACATGTCCAGGGTTCTGGAAATACAGTTGCCCGACGACCCGGGCAAGCGGATTTTGGGTGCGGGCAAGCGACCTTCGCAAATCTGGTTGCCCGCCACTTGCCCGACGGACATTTCCATTCCAGACCAAATCAAGTGGCAAACTAGCCATATCAGAATTTCATTTTGATAACTGAATAAAAGTGGCCGCTGTTTTTTGCCGCTAGCGAAAATCAGATCAACCAACATATGTCATATCAATCAACATGTCATATAAATCAACAAATGTCAATCAACATAATGCCATATCAATTAACATGTCATATCAATCAACATATTATGTCATATCAATCAACATATTATGTCATGTCAATCAACATAATGTAATATCAATCAACACATGTCATAGCAATCAACATGTCATATCAATCAACATGTGTCATATCAATCAATATATATCATATCAATCAACACATGTCATAGCAATCATCATATGTCATAGCATTCAACATATGTCACATCAATCAACATATGTCAACATTTCATATCAATCAACATATGTCATATCAATCAACATATGTCGTATCAATCACCATATGATATTAGGGCCATGCTGTTCAAGCCTGAACCTTGAATTCCCCCCAAAATGGAATAAAATCAGGAGTAACATGCTTAAATCAACCCTGGTGCATAGCCTAGGACAGCTCATATTACTGTGTAGAATAAATTTCCTTTAAATAAGGGGTCATTTTTAGGCTCAATTATATTTTAGACCCTTTAGAATAAACTAGACGACCACAGACGGCATGTCGAGCGTATGGTGAAGTAGCGTCAATCCCATGAGATATTCGTTCCTTACATACTTAATATTTAGTTAATGTCATTAACAGTGGGGTAGATTGAACATGACCTATATTTTGTTCAAAGTAGGTCACAGCAAACCCGAAATTTTGCCCATGATGTTAGATGCATATAAGGGACATTGTGGTGGAGTTGGTGGAAATCCTGCAAGAAAAAAGCAAGATAGGCATGTCATAGCGGATACCTGACTTACTTATATTTCATCTAAATTTGGTCATAGTGCCCCGCACATGATGTTAACTGCATATAAGGAACATTCTGGTAAAGTTTGGTGAAAATCCTGCATGTTTTGAAGAAGATATGAACAAATGAAAGTCAGATGCATAGACAGACTAACGAACGAACGGAGTAAGACACATTCACCTGGACGACATTGTGACATCCGTAAAAGGGCTCACCAAAAATATCATTGCCATTTTGAAGTAACACCCCAAGACCCCCACATTGGCCTGAGGTACTCCCTTTTAATACATAGTCTTCATGCAGTGATATGCAAAAACAACACAACACAATGAAAGCAAGACACATTACATGTAGGATGCACAGAATACAACGAGACTTTCCTAAAATCAATATGCAATTTAGAATCTTGATTACTTTTTTTTACATTATTTCTCAAACAACTTCCATTAACAAGACTGAGGAAGCATCACCTTCCTTATGTGGGCAGAAACCAGACAACATTGTTGCATGACTTTATCAATATCAGTGGGAGAAAACCATGGAAGTCACATTAACTTGGCTGCTACAACTGTTTTTATTGGAACACAATACGGCTCTTGACATTTTGCTTGTCACTGTAAAAGAAGCAAAAAATCTCACTTGAAATCTAAGAATTGTATAATTCCATAATGGCACATGTGAGTGTCTTCTCTTCTTGAATATAAGTCCATCTAGCGACCTGAAATAAACAAAAGTTGATATTCTGCATTGATTTTTAATCCTTACAGTGTCGTACATGTAATTATGTGAACAACAGAGCATCTTAAAGAAATAATAGAAATGTGTCTGTAAATGAGTATTAAGGCTGTTTGTGGTACAAGTCATGTAATGGGGAAATGTGTTTTTTTTTGTCTATAATGTAAGCTTTTTCAGTTTTTTACATTTTTATTGCAACAAGAGGTCAATGGGCTTGAATCTCTACTGATAGGTTTTGATAGCTAGATCAGCATTCCTGTGAAGTTCATGAAAATCTGTGAAAAAAGTAGTTTCAGAGAAGTAGCTGATATCACTTATAGTTTTCAAGAAGTAGTCGCTACAATTTTTTTTTTTTAAAAATCAATTTTTCGCCATAGCGGCCATCTTGAATTTCCGGCCGACCTGAAATTTAGCTAGGATCAACTAGACATCAAGAGCAACATTTCTGTTAAATTGGCCGCTGGCAGCCATGTTTAATGACAAATCAAAATGATTTTCGACAAGGACCAACATCATGTCATGCTGATCATTTAAGAAAAAGTCCCATATAGTTTCAGAGGAGGTCACTACAAGTTTTTACTGTATAACTCTATGTAAAAAAGATGGCCGCTGCAGCCATGTTTAATGTTGAATCAAAATGATTTTCGACAAGGACCAACATCCTGTCATGCTGATCATTTTATAAAATGTCCCATATCAATATCACTAACAGTTTTCAAGAAGTAGTTGCTATAAACTTGTTGTTTTTTTAAATCTATTTTTAGCTTTGGTGGCCATCTTGAATTTCACATCAACGTGAATTTTTGCTAGGATCAACTAGAAATCATGGGCAACATTTCTGTAGAGTTTCATGAAAATCCATCCAGTAGTTTCAGTGAAGTAGTCCCTACAAAAAAAAGTTTACGGACAGACAGATGGATGGATAGATGGACGTACAGACACTGCACCATGGCATAGCTGATCTTTGATCAGTAGAGCTAAAAAAGCTAGAACTATCACTGAAGTTGATGGATACCCCCACTTAAATTCTAAGTCAAACAAAGGGCCACAATTCTGTAATAAATTAGGCAAGCAATAAAGGGTGATATAGAGGGACATATTAATGTCATCAGTTCTTATATGTATATGAAGTTTGGAAACAACCTATTCAAAACTGTTTGAGGAATGCAAGTAACAAACATTTGTTACAGGATGCGATGCGACGGGATACGACGTAACAAAAATGTGTTATGCTACGGGACGTTACAGAGTGATTCCTATAAAGCCTCCATTTTACTTTGTCTACGGGACGTTACAGAGTGATTCCTATAAAGCCTCCATTTTACTTTGTCTACGGGACGTTACAGAGTGATTCCTATAAAGCCTCCATTTTACTTTGTCTACGGGACGTTACAGAGTGATTCCTATAAAGCCTCCATTTTACTTTGTGATATAATAATTATAAAAGAAAAGGTGAGACTGATAAAAAAAAACAATCAGCTGGCCACTTTATAAACTCCAGAAATGTGAAATATGAATGGATTCGGGTTTTTTAATCATAGTATATATAGCATAGTTGACGTCATAATGAAATCCGACATCCCATAATTTGCGACTAGATTTTTTTAAAAATACATTTCACACAAAAATAGAATTACGGACTTTAATGTTATTTTGAGAAGGAGAGTTCATGATGTTTAACCATTTAATTTACTATTTCTATGGCAAGGGGAATTTCAGCATTCAAACGGGGTTGTTTTTACTCGACTGTTTACAATGATATCAGCAGCAATTTGCAGTCATATACTTTGTTTACGATATCTGGAAGGTTTGTTTGGACTACAACATTCACTCACCAGTATCTATCAGCATCTGTCATCAGCAGCAGTGTACCCATCAGACCATACAGGTAGCTGTGGTTGTTCCAGGTAGTCTTGTCAATTAGGAACAAATACCAGTAACACGTAACAAACAGGAAACAGCTCAGTCTGTAACACAGCCCCAGCATGATGCCTACCTCTCCTGGATAATGGGGAAAAAACATTAATTCAACTTTTAACATCTGAAATTTCTTTACTGAGCATGATTGTTTAGAAACTATAGTAACAAACAGCTGTATTGTAATATTGACCAACATCAGACAGTAACAAGAATTGTCACGAGTAAGTGACAAATGCGCCCTAATAGGTTTTCTTACAGTAATTCCTACATTGTTAAAATGTGAAGAAAAAAAAAGTAAATGGAAGGTAGAGTGCATTATGCACACAACACACCTTCTGATCCTGCTATACATTTTTGTGTAGTTTGATGAAATTCCCTTTTGTACTTTTCTAGTTATGGTAAAGACACAATGTTGATGCATTTGATCTTTGACCTCTAAATGCGACCTTGACATGTAAGTTACAGACCAGATCACGCCTTCTAACTGAACTTACCATTAGTGTGAAGTTTCATCAAAGTCATTCAGTACTTTCAACATTAAGGCTGACATGATAATGATTTTGTATCATCGGACTGTTGACCTCCAATTGTAATCATGACTGTGAGGTACAGAACTGATTCTTGCACGCCAAACACCTTTTAATTGTGAGTAACCTTTGTGTGAAGTTTCATTAAATTCTCTCCAATACATGTACAGTCGAACCTCGATAGCTCGAAGTCAGCGGGACCACAGGGATATGTTCGAGCTATCGGTGGCTTCGAGGCATCGAGGTAACGGTAAAAACCAAATATCTATCCGAATTTGTGTAACACCCGAAATAGTGTTACTTGTGTACGTGATGTATCGTTCTCGGTATGTTTTTATGTTCATGCATGTTTGTTTAAACCTCATAACGGATATATAACATGTAATTGTTACACTGAAAATAGAAGAAAAACTGCAATAATGTGTTTGTTTTATCATTTATTGAAAGAAATATCACACAAATTGATTTTAACATACATTCCGGAAGTCCGAATAATGAGAACAATGTAAGACTGGTTTCGGCATATTATTTAACATGTTTAATTAGAAAATCACCGTGTTTAATTTATCGTAATTAACAGTAAACGAAGTTCACTAAACGTAATTGTATCTGTATATTATCGCTTTTCAATCATAAATGTTCGCACCTTTAACAACCAACTTTATCTGTTTTCGCACTATGATCGAACGTGCTACAAACAAATAAAAACGCGTCGATTACAATTAAAATGGCCGACGTCGCATGGCAACGGATCATCACCTTCGATTAAGCTAGGTTTAAATTCACACAAAAATGCATCTTCGGACCGTAAAAAGTATTCGAGCGAGCCGGGGTATTCTAGAAATAATATTCGAATAATCGAGGTTAAATTACATTGTATTATATAGGAGTTGTGTCGGGACCGGAAAATGTGTTCGAGTTACCGATGGTATCCGAATCACCAGTGTTCGAGCTATCGAAGTTCGACTGTACTTTTAAAGTTATGGCTGAGGCACCAATTTAACTCATTTTACCTTAAAGTATGACCTTGACCTTAGAGGTAAGGACCTAAGTTTTGCATGCGACAAACTTTCTTATTGTGGTTAACATTTGTGTGAAGTTTCATGGAATTCCCTTCTGTACTTACAAGTTACGGCTGAGAGTCGCGAATTTGTGACCTACTCATTCAGTCATTTTGATTAACATTTGCGTGAAGTTTCAAAAAAATCCTTTTAGTACTATCAAAGTTATGATTGTTTCTGATGAACAAACGACCGGACGTACAGTACGATTACTATATACCCCCTCCCCATGGAGGGCATACTGTGCTACCACTGGGCTACCGTGGCCTCTTTGAGTGAGAGATGGTATGTAAAACAGATTTCTGAACTACACCCTTGACCTTCAACCGATGTATTGTCACAATCGAACGAGTTCCTTCTCTCATCATGTGCAATGCTCATGTAAAGTTCGAAAATGATCACTTTAGAACTCGTGTTATTTTCAGGAAATGAATAAGATCTTGACAAACAGTGTGATTACTACATTGCTCGGGTCTTAATTACATCAAACTTACCTATGAACATTATTAGATACACCATATACATCCAGACAAGGGGTAGGGGTTGTAGGATATCAAACAAGGGAAACTGACACTGTTCCGCATCCCCAAACTCCTCCACAAGGTGACTGAGGCCTCGCTCCTGCCATATGTCAATCATCATCAGCAATCCTACAATAGTAAGAGATATATAAGTAGATACATGTGGTCACAGGTGATCAGAAATATGACGGAATGTTTTTGTACGACCTTAGTAATCAAGAAATAAAATATGAAAGTAATTTGTGAAAGCATTTTGAGAATATGAGCAAAAATATAACATTAAAAATTTACTGAAAGCAGACCTAAATGTTAAATTTTTCAAGTGTGACCTTGACCTTGTGGTGACAGATGATCAGAAATGTGACGGAATCTTTTTGTACGACCTTAGTAATCAACAAATAAAATATGAAAGTTTAACTGAAAGCATTTGAGAATATGAGTAAAAACGATGGATGGACAAATGGACGGACAAGGCCTAAACAGTATAGCTCCAACCAATTTTGAGTGGGGCATAAATATAGTTGACCATTGTAGTCATTAAGAACTTATATCGCTGGAAATGCTCTATAGATACACAACTTCTTGAAAGGCGATCTGGCAAGAATATATAAACTAACCATGGCAGCATGTCTGCAAGGCCAAAGAACATAATGGTCAATTCTTGTTCAGAATCTGTCCAGGTCGCCTGTGCCATGTTAAACCTTTTGCCGTCAAATTTAAAATGATGTCTGCTAAAATTTGAATTCAAACCTTTTATATATAAATTGTTATGGAAAGTTTGCTTGCTGAGTGACCATCAGCGTCAACCCTGATCAGCCTTCAAGGTGCATGTTGATCTGGGTTTACACTGCCATAAAAATCAACGTTTTCGACTGCGTCAGCGAGAGTTAACTATCATGACTTAAATGCCTATGTAAATCATTTACAATCACAGTTTTTGTCATCATCTTACCAAACACCATCCTCAGCACGCCTAGGCCCGCCGGGTCAGTTGGTCGACACAGCAGCCGCACCATGGAGTTCCAACTTGATAAAGAGGCTATGCTAAATCCAAACAGCTGTTGAAACGTTGAATCGGATTCTAGATTTGATATTTTTTCAAGCCGTTCTGTTGGCTCTTTTGTTACCCCACCTTCATTTCCCTGCTGTTTCTTCACCGTCATGCTAAACAAAATTTGAGAATTATTTATTTCATGCAAACTCCATGCAAACTTGACAAGATTATAAGTAACAGAATTAGCAATGCCCACTGCCTTGAAAATATTTCTGAAAAAGAATATTTTAGTTATAGTTACTAAATTATCATAAAATTTGAATATAAAACTTTACCATACAATAATTCAAAAAGCTGTAACTATTCTCGTGGTCAAAAGGGCCATAACTCTCGTAGAAACTATCAAATGTAAATGACAATGTAATATCATCTTCTCAGGATGGCAAACAATCCTACCAAAAATGGTATGAACCTGTTCAAAACTGAATGACAAATTGTGGCCATTACATTCTTATTAAGCTATAAAATGATCAAGTCCAAAAAGAGCCATAACTGCAGTAGAAAATTGTCAAATCACAATGACGATGATATAAATTATATTCATCTTCTTAATGGTATACAATCCAACCAAACATGGTATGACTCTGTTCAAAACTGAATGACAAGATGCTATCACAAAGTTTTTTATTAGGTTATAAAACATCTAAGTCATAAAGGGGCCATAACTCCAGTAGAAATGGCTGAATCACAATGACGAATTGAAATTGAATTGGATTTCATAGTCGCACCAACAGCTAAGGTTATGGCATAAATATTATGGCAACTTTTTCAGTTCCATTGATGGAAGAAGACCCCAGGTGCCCTTCTGGGCAATTTCTGTGCACAGGTTGGCACCTGGGTAGAACCACCAACGATCCGCAAGCCAGCTGGATAGCCACAGTGGTGATTTTGTCAGAGACTAACCACTCAGAATGACAATGGCAAACAACACTAATTAATAATGGTTTGAATCCCATCGAAACTGAATGAATAGTTGCAGCCACAAGGTATATATTAGTCCCTAAAATGTTTTAAGCCCAAAAAGGGCCATAACTATGGTAAATACAAGAGCTGTCGGGCGACAGTGCGTCTGACTACTGATGCCTGGTTTATTTATAGGGAAACTAAGTTGAATACAAGTCTAAATAAACTAGAAATCACGGCTGCATGTCGAGCCTTATGGTAAAGAAGTCCAGATTGATGATTTGACCAACACCAAGGTCAATCCCATTAGATATTTGTTCCTTACATGACGGCAAAAAATCCTATCAAATATGAACTGATTCCCTTCAAAACTGCTAGCTGCAGTCAGAAGGTTTGTATTAGGTCCAGAAAAAGGGTCAACACTAAAATTGTCAAATCAAGTTTAATGCAAAAGATGGGTAACAAAAAATACTGAGGCACAGGAGTTTAAACAAAATCAAGATTGCTGTGTCGCATTAAATGTAACTGAATTATCTGAACTATTATCTGAGTCACAATATAGCTCAAAATGTCTTTCATTTTCAATTGCAATTAATTTCTTAGAATTTTCCTTCACTGGAATTTTGGTTATTCAACTTAACAGCCGTGCAATACAACCCGTTACAAAATCATGGAATCCTTTTAAACAGCGCCTCTGAAGATGGTAACCATTATATTACAAAACAGGCAATAATTACCTCATGTCAATAAATACTGACAAAGGCCAACACCAACATAAAGAAGACATAATTTCCTTTGTAAACAGCTCTGAACTATTAAAGAGATAAGGCCTAACATAACAAACAATGCTTTGCTTGCCTATTACCCACTGACCTGCTGCTTTTATCAAGAACCAACAACTTCTTTATCCTACCCACCTAGGTAACCTGATAACAAGCATGTCATGGTGAAAAGAAATAAAGGGTTTTAGAAGTGTTTAGTTTATTTATAGTGTTGCAATCACATAATGACTTCCCCGTTTTAGCGTTGTCGGTCACATAAAAAAATAATTAAGTATGTCATTTAAGCATGTTAAAAGGTCATTTGTACCGACTGTTTTTTTGACTAGGAACATGTTGCTGTCTTGTAGATGTTAGGGTGTATGATGATGATGTTTGAAAGCTGTATATCATATTTCCCCTACTAGTAGCGCCTGGGGGCTGTGCAAAATGCCTAGGGGGCGCTCTTATTTAAAACAAGAGGGCCATGATGGCCCTATATCGCTCACCTGAGTTAATTTGAACCATTACAAGAGTGCCAAGATGGCCCTAAAGCAATACCTGAGTACTGGCACATTATCGAACTTCTTTGAAATCTTATGGTCATATATAATCTGTGCAAGTTTGGTTAAGATTGTTCAAGAAATATGGGCTCTGTTGTGTATAACAACATAGATATAGACAGTTTAAGACACTGACAAAGTTTGGTAAAGATCAAATACAAAATGAAGGTGCTAGAGAGTAACACATTGGGCAGAGCCAAATGTGACCCCAGGGCTACATGTAATATATGAGAGCTGTGTGCTTTGTGGTTTTAGAGAAGATTTTTTAATTTTTTCCCTATACAAGTCTATGTAAAATGTGACCCCTGGGGCTGGGCCAAATGTGAACCCAGGGTCACCATTTGAACAAACTTGGTAAAGGACCATACGAGTATAGTAAATGCGAAATATTAAACCTCTGGCTCTTGTAGTTCCAGAGAAGAAGACTTTAATATGTTTCCTATATGTAAAACTGTGTCCCACGGAGTGGGGTCAAATTTTACCCCAAGGTCACCATTTGAACAAACTTGGTAGAGGACCATAATCTGATAGTAAATGCAAAATATTAAACCTCTGGCTCTTGCAGTTCAAGAGCAGAAGATTTTTTTCAGTTTTTCCCTTTTCAAGCCTATGAAAAAATGTGACCCCAGGGTCACCATTTGAACAAAATTGGTAGAGGACCATGAGCTTATAGTAAATGCAAAATATCAAACCTTTGGCTCTTGTAGTTTCCGAAAAGAATTTTTTTTTTCTTATATAAGTATTTGTAAAACTGTGACTCCCGGGGCGGGGACAAATTTGACCCCAGGGTCACCATTTGAACAAACTAAGTAGAGGACCATAAGCTGATGCTACATGTAATACATGAGAGCTCCGTGCCATGTGATATTCCAGAGAAGAAGATTTTTTCAGTTTTTCCCTATACAAGCCTATGTAAAACTGTGACCCCCAGGCGGGGCCAAATGTGACCCCTGGGTCACCATTTGAACAAACTTGGTAGAGAACCATAAGCTTATAGCAAATGCAAAATATTAAACCTCTGGCTCTTTCAGTTTCAGAGAAGAAGATTTTTTAAGTTTTTCCCATACATGTCTATGTAAAACGTGACCCTCGGGGCGGGGCCAAATGTGACCCCAGGGTCACCATTTGAACAAACTTGGTAAAGGACCATAAGCTTATAGTAAATGCAAAATATCTAACCTCTGGCTCTTGCAGTTTCCGAGAAGAAGATTTAAAAAAAAAAAAAATCCTATATAAGTCTATGTCAAATTGTGACACACGGGGAGGGGACAAATTTGACCCCAGGGTCACCATTTTAACAAACTTAGTAGAGGACCATAAGCTGATGCTACATGTAATACATGAGACCTCTGTGCCTTGTGGTTTCAGAGAAGAAGATTTTTAAAAGTTTTTTCCTATATGTCTATATGAATAAAATGCAAAATCTCAATATACAAACTTTGGACCCATGGGGCATGGCCATTTTTGAACCCGGGGACTTCATTTGAACAAACTTGATAGTCTAGACGTTGGCGATCATTTTAAAAGAAAAACTGTTGAAATCTGTCAAGCGGTTCTTGAGAAGAAGATTTTTTAAGGTTTCAACCATATATGGTAATGGCGGCCATCTTGGATTTTGCACTGACCTAATTTTAACAAATCTAAAAAGCATTCATCTAAGGATCATCCACGTGAAGTTTGGTCAAAATTGGCCACGCGGTTTCTGAGGAGAAGTCGTTTGAAGCAAAAGTTAACGACGACGGACGACGGATGACGGACGACGGACGACGGACGACGGACGACGGACGAAGAGTGATCCCAATAGCTCACCTTTGAGCCTTCGGCTCAGGTGAGCTAAAAATAATTATTAGGGTTATACAAAAGAACAAATTTTTAGGATGCATAAGGAACATTGTGTTGAAGTTTGGTGAAAATCCTACGAGAAAGAAACAAGATGCGCATGTCATAGCGGAGACCCGATTTGACCTATATGTCATTGAAAGTAGGTCACAGCATCCAGAAATACATGATATAAGATGCCTATCAGGAACATTCTGGTGAAAATCCTCAAGAAGAAGCAAGATACACATGTTGTAGTGGAGACCGGACGTGACCTATATTTCATCGGAAGTAGATCATATCGATATGAAATTTTGCACTTGATGTAAATTGCATATAAAGAACATTCTGTTGAAAATCCTCCAAGAAAGAAGAAAGATACGCATATCGTAGCGGAGACCGGACGTGATCAATATTTTGTCCAAAGTTAAGTTTAACAAGATGCTCAAGTATTGCAGAGCAAAACACGTCCACCTACACACCAAGTTTCAGGCCAATATTTCATTCGTAAGTAAAGTTAATGACCAGAAACAGTTGCTCTATTTTTAGTGAACTTGACCTTGAACCCAGTGATCCCAAATGCAATCCCCAAGCTTCTTTTTCAAATAAGCTACCTACCCATAAAGTTTCACTACAATATCTCATTCCAAAAAAGTTATTGGGTGGAAACATTTTTCTATTTTTAGTAACGATGACCTTGACCTTGATCTCAGTGACCCCAAATGCAATCCCAAGCTTCCTTTTCATATAAGCTACCTACCCATAAAGTTTAATTCTAATATCTCATTCCAAACAAAAATTATTTAGCGGAAACCATTTTTCTATTTTTAGTAAAAGTGAGCTTGACCCAAGTGACCCCAAATGCAATCCCAAGCTTCCTACCCATATAAAGTTTCATTCCAATATCTCATTCCTAACTAGTTATTGAGCAGAAACCATTTTTTCTGTATTTAGTAACAGTGTATTTTGTGTATTTTTTACAATTTATGTTGCCATAGCAACCACTATTTTTCACATATTAACAAGAGGCCCAAGAGGGCCTGTGAACGCTCTACTGGCTGTTATACCATTGATGAATCGAGTCGTACTACATGGTGTCTAGAGTGTACACAAGGTTTTTCAAGTATTTGACCTAGTGACCTAGTTTTTGACCCCATGGGACCCATTTTCGAACTTGACCAAAATATAATTAAGACAACATTTCGACAAAGTTTCATCAAGATCGGGTCAGAAATATGGCCTCTAGAGTGTACTAGTGACCTAGTTTTTGACCCTGTGTGACCCTGTGTGACCCATTTTCGAACTTTAGCAAGCTATAATTGAGACAAATATTCTGACAAAATTGCATCAAGATCGGGTCAAAAATATGGCCTCTAGAGTGTACACACGGTTTTTCCAAAGTTTGACCTAGTGACCTAGTTTTTAAACCATGTGACCCATTTTTGAACTTGACCAAGATATAATTAAGACAAACATTTTGACAAAGTTTCATCAAGATTGGGTCAGAAATACGGCTTCTAGAGCATGGTTCATACAGACTTTTCAAACCTAAATTTAGGGCCTTTTTAGGGACATTTTCGCTAAATTTAGGGCCTCAATATTTATAGCATAATTATGCGTTTGACTAAAATTCCTGCTTACTGCTACAGTAAAACCCCTCTAAAGTGACCCCTACAAGAAGATAGGTGGCAGCTTAATGCAGCATGATAGTATTGTAGAAACCTGTAGAAAAAAAACACTAAATGTGTATATTGTAAGCGGTTGCATTAGCTGGGATTTACTGTATTTATAGCCAATAAACCTGGACCTACCTAAGATTAAACAGTTTTCAGCTCTGTGGCCTTGTCCACAGGTATTCGGGAGTAGCTTAGACTTACACTTGAATTTTTCAGAAAAAAAAATCAACATCATTTAAATACTAATCAAACATTAAAAACACAAATTTAAAAAAAAAAAAAAAAAAAAATATATTATATTAGTACAGTAAAGTAATATAATTTTTTTTTTTTTTTTTTTTTGAATTTGTGTTTTTAATGTTTGATTAGTATTTAAATGATGTTGTTGTTGTTTTCTGAAAAATTCAAGTGTAAGTCTAAGCTACTCCCCGAATACCTGTGGTTTAGCCCAAATTTTTTTTTTTTTTTTTTTAATTATACCCCACCCACTCCTCCAAATATTGGCCGCGATTTTTCAAAAACGGCCGTGCAAAAATGGCTGCACGGTTGGCTCAGTCGTTGGCTGGCTAATAACTTCCCCTCTGAAATATAACCGAGTATGAATCAAACTGAGTACGATGTACAATAGTACAAATCTAATTTCGTAGGAGTTGTCGTTCTTGAATTCATTCTATTTTTAGAAATTTCGTAGGAGTTGTCGTTCTTGTATTCATTCTATTTTTAGAAGCAACAACACCTTGACAGCCGAAATAATGTGCGAAATGAAATTTAGGGCCACCAAAACTATTTTTTAGGGCCGTATAGAGTAAATTTAGGGACTTTTTAGGGCCTGACATGCAATTTAGGGCCTTTTCAAGCAACTCATCAAAATTTAGGGCCTTTTCAAGTCTGTGCGAACCATGTAGAGTGTACACAAGGTTTTTCAAGTATTTGACCTAGTGACCTAGTTTTTAACCCCATGTGACCCATTTTCAAACTTGACCAAGATATAATTAAGACAAACATTCTGACAAAGTTGCATCAAGCTCGGATCAAAAATATGGCCTCTAGAGTGTACACAAGGTTTTTCCAATATTTGACCTAGTTACCTAGTTTTTGACCCCACATGACCCATTTTCGAACTTGACCGAGATTTCATTGAGACAAACAATTAAGATGAACATTCTGACAAAGTTGCATCAAGCTTGGGTCAAAAATATGGCCTCTAGAGTGTACACAAGTTTTTTCCAATATTTGACCTAGTGACCTAGTTTTTGACCCCACATGACCCATTTTTGAACTTGACCGAGATTTCATTAAGACAAACATTCTGACAAAGTTTCATCAAGATCAGGTCAAAAATATGGCCTCTAGAGTGTACACACGGTTTTTCCAAAGTTTGACCTAGTGACCTAGTTTTTAACACCATGTGACCCATTTTTGAACTTGACCAAGATATAATTAAGACAAACATTTTGACAAAGTTTCATCAAGATTGGGTCAGAAATACGGCTTCTAGAGTGTACACAAGGTTTTTCAAGTATTTGACCTAGTGACCTAGTTTTTAACCCCATGTGACCCATTTTCAAACTTGACCAAGATATAATTAAGACAAACATTCTGACAAAGTTGCATCAAGCTCGGGTCAAAAATATGGCCTTTAGTGTGTACACAAGGTTTTTCCAATATTTGACCTAGTGACCTAGTTTTTGACCCCACATGACCCATTTTCGAACTTGAGCGAGATTTCATTGAGACAAACATTCTGACGTTTCATGATGATTGCATCAGAAATGTGGCCTCTAGAGTGTACACAAGGCAAAAGTTAACGGACGGACGGACACCACACCATCCCATAAGCTCTGCTGGCCCTTGGCCAGTAGAGCTAATAAAACAAAATGATCTGCATGATCTCCTCACTCCTTTTTACTTACACACAAATGTTCATTAAATTATCTTAACCATTTCTTTTATCAAAGGATCCAATCCCCAGTTCACAATATAATTGGCACGAATTTTATTACAACAATGCCCATATTTTAAAAATTCAGAAAATGTGAACTTACATGCCTCTATGCATGTTTTCTGTAACTGTAGATGTATTAGAGTCACTCCCACATCAGCTCACCACTACAGTCTGCCTCACAATGACAGACAGGAAATCATCCAGGTGCATCATGGCATGATACTGTAGCCATTCATGATCTCCTCACTCTTTTTTACTTACACACAAATTTTCATTAAATTATCGTAACCATTTCTTTTATCAAAGGATCCATATATTTTGTGTCTTTTTACTATTTCCGTTGCCATAGCAACCTCATGTCAAAAAAAAAAAGTGCATAATGTGCATAATCCCCTCATTGCCCTCTACCAGCATGTTAAGTTCCATAAAAATATTTTAATACTTTTCTCAATATTGCAGGATTTTATACCGGTATATAGGATAAAAGAACAACCTCAATGTATAATGCCCATTAATGGATGCTTAAAATAAAGTGAATAATAAATAAAAAAGTAATAAAGTCCTCTGCTCATCCGCTTTAACAAATGTGTGACGTACATACTAACATCTATAGACGGACAAGTACAATCATATCCTATATGCACCCAGAACTTAAGATGTGAGCATATAATCCCCAGTTCACAATATAATTGGCTCGAAATTTATTTTACAACAATGCCCATATTTTAAAAATTCAGAAAATGTGAACTTACATGTCTCTATGCGCGTTTTCTGTAACTGTAGATGTATTAGAGTCACTCCCACATCAGCTCACCACTACAGTCTGCCTCACAATGACAGACAGGAAATCATCCAGGTGCATCATGGCATGATACTGTAGCCATTCTCTTTCAAGGTGGCATGCCACTAAATTGTATTCGGGTTCTGCAAAGAAAAATAAGTCACCAATATTATTCCGTCCTTTCCACCACCATTAAGCAAGCTAACTTCAGGATTAATAACGTGATTCATGGCTCACGATACAATATGTCAAAAGAAAATGATATAGTCACTATACATGTACTATATAGATTATCAATAAACTGCTTAAAACAGCCTATTAACTCATTTTAGAATTATTTTAAACTTAGAATTTTGTGATTCTTGATTTCAAAAAACTCAATTATTTACTCATGCAGTGTGAAGTAGATGTTCTAAGTATTCTCTCCACTTTGCTAAATTAACGTTTTGATTGGTCGAATTTTATCACTGCACCCTTTTAATCTAGAAAGGCAAAAAAAAAAAATACCTGTGTTTCCGGTGGCCTGACCGACCCAATTTTTAAGGGGCCGATCCTAAAACTTTTATGAAAAAAAATAAAAAAATAAAAAATTACATTTGTTCTGAACAATGATTTATCACAATATATCGAGGTAAACTGACATCACAGAGAAACTTTCAGTTGTATCATCATATTGTATGGGGTTTATGAGATAAATACATGTAGAATCTCACAATATCTTGCTCCAAAAAGAAAAAGAAAAAAAAAGAAATGATTACCGACCTACTCTATTTTTTTTAGAGCATGCAATAGGAAACACATTTTTTTTTTTTTGGCCTAATCAGAATGCTTTGTTCTCTTACGAATTAATTGTTTCTTGTGTTTTTATCATGACATCACTTTCTGAAATTATGACATCAATTTGCACTATTGTGATATCATATCTTTACACTAAATCTGTTCTGAGAACTGACTGAATGCACATAAACTACTGCAAAACATAGTTAGGCCAGTATTGTTTAATAGTTTTACAGATTTTTTCAGCAAAAATGTAGAGCAGGAGCAGGGTTACAAAACAAAAAGGAAAATATTTTTCATTTGCAAATATGATATGATATAATCGCCGAGGTAGTAATATACAGAATTGGAAAAATGAGTATCTTTTGTATAAAATTCTAACATTTTAGGTTGGAGCTAGGCAAGAATTGAAAACACAAAAATATGTTCTTCAGTCCTGCCAGATTTTAGGGTAGGAGGGTTGGTAATTCAAAAATAAAAAAAGGCTGGCAAAAGACTGTTTGTATCTCTCACTGAGTAATGTGTTTCTTGAAACCAAGAATCACAACATTCTAAATATAAAATAATTCTTCAAAGAGTTAATACTGTAACCAGGGTTTGATTATAAAATACTAATGATAATAATTAAAGAATGTGTTATAACCTTTGATCTGGGGTATGCTATTAAAGGGAGTACATCAGGCTTTTCAAAGGGGTCTAAGGGTCTGACTTAAAATTGACAAATAATGATATTTTCTATTTTAAAGAACCTAAACATAATGAATGATCCTAAAAGTTACCCCTTAGTTACAAGGAAATTCATTCCGTACAGGGTTAGTTTCAGCATTTTATGCCCGATTCCGTCCTAGCTATGTGGTGTATTCGAAGTTTAAACCTTAACAATATGGTTCGAACATCATATTTTGATGGATATAACTGTTTTATCATGAACCGGAACATTTTTATAATTTAAGATATTTCTAGAAAAATCCTGATGTACTCCCTTTAAATGACAATTTGTCAATGGCATGAATTTAGCCAGAGCTTGGTTACCACATGGAGTGATATAGTTCTGCATATTGGGTATCAAAGAAATGTCCCAGAAGATGATAAATGGTATCATACCTGTCCAGTATGTAGGAACTGGTATTGCACTGATTAGAATGTAATTATTATTGTTATTGACAAAAGTGTTTGATGATTGATTGGAGACTTATATGTTAATTATTGAAAGAGGGTGTGGTCATCATTGAGCTAGGATGGAAAGTGAGAAAGAAGTTCTATATTAAAGTCTGAAATGCCGGAATGTTCTAATAATGGGTTAGACTAGATAAAGTTCCCTATTGAAGAGTGATATGTAATGTTCTATATAGATATGAGTTGAGTTCTAGGGTTGGAAAGTAAAGGTTGAAAAAAGTTAAATTAAATAAAGGGGGAACTTTAGATTTATTACAAAACTTACATTTATGTTGATATATTGAAAAGTTGATAAGAGGTGGACAACACATATGGAATTAAATAGAATTAAATAGAAGAAATAAATATATAAAGTGGATATACAAACAGTTGTGTTATACATTAATATTCCCATCCGGTTATAATATGATGTCTGAATGTATTTTTGTGCATAATTTATAAATCATGTGTACACAACAATACACAATCAAGTGATTTAAAAAGAAACTGTAAATGTCTTTATTTATTTACTTTTGAGTTGGTCAACTATTTCTTCCACAGCGTACAACTAAAATTGATGACTTTTACATGGTCTAGCCCTCTATCATTATGTATAGCATTTATGAAATTCCCATTAAATTTGACACATAAAATCTTAAACGGACACTTGAAGACTTAGTGTTTATCAAGCTTTGGCCAATCCTTAAAGAGGCTCTACCTATATCTTTTTGTCCACCAATTGATATAAACTTTACTTAATTATAAAGAGGACTATGAAAAAGGTAAATGGCAATAATTTCACCCAATGTAATATGCGTTTTGCTGGGGAAAAACAGGATTGAAAAGATCGGATTTTTGAAATTGTATTCGTAATTGTTTTAGACAAGCCGATTGCGGAGATTTTCCGATCTTATTCGTTTACAATCGGAACTACCTCGACTGATTAGCGAAGAGTTCCGATCGATTCGTTTGCTATCGGAACTGCGCCGAATAGTTTGTAATCGCATTGCGCATGTCCGAGAAAATCGTAAAAACTCGTAGTTCTCCGGCAGGAATAAACGGCTGGGCAGCATTTTATTCAAGATATTGTTTTGATCATAATTAATAATTTACAGAACTGGAATACGAACCATGTTTCTTCTTAGAATACTCATAAAATAGCTTTGTATACATATAAATGCAGTAATATTGAGTATTTAATATTTTACATTAAAAATCGCGTAGATATAGGTAGTGCCTCTTTAAAACATCTCTGGTTTGCTGCATTTTTAAGAATGGCCTTGAAAATTACTATCCAGTATCACCTGCTTTCAAATAATTAAACAAGACCTCGGCTGAGGGTGTCTCGCCCACCGTGGAAAACTGCATATGAAATATTTTATTAAATTTGTGCTTAAATGATGTCCAACAAAGACAACACTTCATATGACCAAGTATCTGTGTAAGAATTGACTAAAACAACAAAGATATATGTAAAAAAAATAAAAAAATTCAACTGGGGGGTGGAGGAGTGGGCCAACATATATGTGTAACAATTGACTAAAACAACACAGAAATATGTAAAAAAAAAAAAAAAAAAAAAGGGTGGAGGGGAGTGGGGGTGGGGGTGTGTGTGTGGGGGGGGGGGAGGAGGGAGCCCATGCCCCAATATGGGTGAAGTAATAAGATGCATAATGCTATAACAAATCCCAAACCAAAATTATAGATATATACATGCTTACATGCCAACCTAGATCTGCCTTTATTGCACATTTTATGGGCCATCACAATTTGGGTTCCATGGGAGCCTAAAATTTGCAGAAGACAAAATTACTTATCCAACCCTTTACAACATACTATAAGGAAATCATTTCCAAAATTTAGTTCAGCTAGGACAAGAAATGTAAGAGAAAAAGACCTGTAAACACAGCTTACACGCAAAATTTGATGTGAAACAGACATATTTTAAGGGCTATCAGAATTTGGGTTCCATGGGAGCCCAGGGGTTACAGGAACCAAACTTACTTAAGCAGCCCTTACGATAATGCTATAAGGAAGCTAATGGCCAAATTTGGTTGTGCTAGGATAAGAAGTGTAAGAGATATAGACTTGTAAACTAGCTTACACGCAAAATTTGATGTGAAATGGGACACATTTTATGGGCTATCATAATTTGGGTTCCATGGGAGCCCATGTGTTACAGGAACCAAAATTGCTTATGCAGCCCTTAAGATAATGCTATAAGGAAGCCCATGAACAAATTTGGTTGTGCTAGGATAAGAAATGTAAGAGATATAGACTTGTAAACACAGCTTACACGCAAATGTGGGACGCCGACCCCGGGGTGATTAAGTAAGCTCTCTTATTCTTCGAATAGTCGAGCTAAAAATGAGCATTTAACCCATACAATGACCTTCAGTGTGACCTTGACCTTTACATTTTATAACGGTCATGTTGATGTTGTCATGATGAGTACATACTGAAAGTTTGATGAAGAAATATCACGAAATGAGAAAGTTATAGCCAACGTTAAGTTTTCGTGGAGAAAAAATTAGTATTTAACCCTATAATGACATTCAGTGTGACCTTGACCTTCATATTTTGGTATGGTCATGTCGATGTTGTCATGGTGAGTATATATTAAAAGTTTGATGAAGAAATATGAAGAAATGAGAAAGTTTAATAGCCAACGTTAAGTTTTCGTGAAATAAAAAAAAGAGTATTTAACCCAGGCCATCCTTAAAAATATATTTGTTTGCTGTTTCCCGACCCAGGATTTTATAAGTGGGTAGGTAGGTAGGTAGGTAGGTAGGTAGGTAGGTGATATTATTTTTTTTGCAAAAGACAGTAAAAACGTTAAGAAATGAAAGAAAAATATACTAAAGATAGTAAAAACAAGAGGTCAATGACCTTGAAGCTCTACTGATAGGTTTTTGGTAGCTAGATCAGCATTCCTGTGAAGTTTCATGAAAATCCGTCAAGTAGTTTCAGAGGAGTAGTCGCTACAATTTTTCATTATATAACTCTATGTAAACAAAGATGGCCTCTGGCGGCCATGTTAAAGTCAAATCAAAAAAAAATTGACATGGATCAACATCATGTCATACTGATCATTTTAGAAAAAGTCCCATATCAATATCACTTAGAGTTTTCAAGAAGTAGTCGCTACAAACTTGTTTGCCGACTTCCCTTACCTACATTGTTCTATCAACTAGAGGCTATTTTTAGCCATGGTGGCCATCTTGAATTTCCGGCAGACCCGAAATTTCGCTAGGATCAATTAGACATCAAGAGCAACATTCCTGTGAAGTTTCATGAAAATCTGTCGAGTAGTTTCAGAGGAGTAGTCGCTACAAGTTTTCATTATATAACTCTATGAAAAAAAAGATGGCCGGGCAGCCATGTTTAACGTCGAATCAAAATAATTTTCGACAAGGATCAACATCATGTCATACTGATTATTTTAGGAAAAGACGCATATCAATATCACTTATAGTTTTCAAGAAGTAGTCGATACAATCTTTTTTTTTTTTGAAAAATTATTTTTAGCTGTGGCGGCCATCTTGAATTTCCGACCAACCTGAAATTTTGCTAGGATCATTAAGACATCAAGAGCAACATTCCTGTGAAGTTTCATGGAAATCCGTAGAGTAGTTTCAGAGGAGTAGTCGCTACAAGTTTTTACTAAATAATACGGTACTGACCACTGTTCCCCAGGGTCGGGATTTTACTTTAGAATTAGAGTTTTGAATAAACATTTTATTTAAGCCTTTTGGGGCTTCACTAAGGGTATAAGGCTGTTGTACCATGCCCTCTTTTGTTTAAGCCTATCGGGGCTTCATATTTTGTTTTAGCCTACGGGGGCTTCATTAAGGGTATCATGCCCTCTTTTGTGAAACATGTTAAGGGCTATTTGGAGCCGCGCCCAATATTTGCCAAAACTATATACGATCAAACATTTTAATAAAGGATAATATTTTCTTGTGTGTTTGTCAAGTTTATGCCTTCCTAATAACTCTATGTAAACAAAGATGGCCATTGGCAGCCATGTTTAACATCGAATCAAAACGATTTTCTACAAGGACCAACATCATGTCATGCTGATCATTTTAGAAAAAGTCCCATATCAATATCACTTACAGTTTTCAAGAAGTAGTCGCTACAAACTTGTTTTTTAAAAATCTATTGGATTTCACATCAACATGAATTTTTGCTAGGATCAACTAGACTTCATGGGTAACATTTTGTAAAGTTTCATGAAAATCCATTCAGTAGTTTCAGAGGAGTAGTCGCTACAAAAACGGACGGACGGACAGATGCATAACAATTTATAAAGAATTGCTATAAAATTTTTTGGTTAGGGCCCATTTTCGTGGGTAGGTAGGGAAACAGCAAACCAACAATTTTTTATGGTTGGCCCCATATAATGACCTTCAGTGTGATCTTGACCTTCATATTTTGGTATGGCAGGGATCTCCCCATTGCCTTTAAGCACCGCGGTGCCTCTGTGCTTGAAATTCAAAATCTCTATTAGCGCTGTGACTGTCCTTTAAAATTAGCGCGGTCCTTTAAATATCAAGCACGGTGCTTATAATTTGCTAACTGGTATTTGAAATAACCCTTACAGAGCCCCTCTATCGGTGTCACTCGCCAGATTGTGTGAAATACACCTCCCAAAATAACAAGTTTCTTGCTTCATGAGTAGTGGAAAATCAAGTCGGCGACCTCCCAATCATCACTTTGCCGAATATCTAGACCCGGGAATGTTTTGCGAGAAGAATGCAAATTTTTTTAATACACTCAGTGAAGTTATTACTTCACTGACTCAAAGCACTCGTTTATTAATGCGATTCGATGGCGTAGTGTGGTTTTGGGAAAATAATGCAAATATGACCTTGACCTTGGTATTTTTGTCGTTCAGAGATGTCCACCAATGCCAACAATACATGATATGACCAAGTACCAAAGACATAAAGTGAGGAAATCACATAAAAGTAACTGAGGTTAAGTTACCCGACTAAGGTTAAGTTACCTAACTAAGGTTAAGTTTGGGGGAAATAATGCAAAATGACCTTGAACTTGGTCTTTTTTGCCGTCCAACAATGTTCCCCAATGCCAAAAATACATATGACCAAGTATCAAAGACATAAAGTGAGACAATCACATAAAGTTAATGAGGTTAAGTTACGTAACCAAGGTTAAGTTTGGGGAAAATAACGCAAATGGTAATTTTTGTCATTCACTATGTCCACTAATGCCAACAGTACATATGACCAAGTATCAAACAAAGAAATTAAAGTTATCAGAAAAAGTTAACTGAGGTTAACTTACCTAACCAAACTGATGTTTTAGGGTAAATAAGGCAAAACATGACCTTGACCTTGGTATTTTTTTGTCGTTCAGCAACGTCCATCAATGCCAACAATACATATGACCAAGTATCAAAAACATAAAGTGAGCCAATCACATAAAGTTAACCTAGGTTGTTACCTAACCAAGGTTAAGTTTCGGGAAAATAACGCAAAATATGACCTTCACCTTGGTAATTTTGCCATTACGTGTTGGCATTACGTGAAGCCCCTTGACCCAACAAAGCATCTGACATAGTTTCAGAAAAATTCGAGCAGCAGTTGATGAGATATAGTTCATTTAAAATGTGGCTGCTTACTACCGTGGGTGAGACAATAAAATGTTGAGCTTTGCATCAAAATCTTCTTGTGACAGTCAGACTGTGTCCATACACATAATATATATATAATGATATAACAGTATAATGCATAGCACTGAGACAAATTAAACCAGTGTGGACTACCATGCAAATACTGACTGAGAAAATTGTTTGTTTGTTTGTTTGTATGGTGTTTTACGTCATTTTCAACACGTAAGGTTATATATGACGGTCAATTTTTTTGTGGTGGACACTGACCACCCACTTTTCCTGGGTAGAACCAGTACTGTAAACCTCCTGCTATCCGTATGAGTCGACACTTCTTCACTTACAAGTCGAGCTCCCAGTGGGATTCGAACCTGCAGCGGTGAGAGGCGAGAAGGTTTACAACGCAATGTTGTTAACCAATTCGCCTTAAAAAAAATTAGCACTATTTCTTGCACAGCAGGCTTAACATAATTTAATTTAATTAATAGAATTTAAAGTTTTATAATGTGCAGTTCTTAAAAACATTGACAACAGTGTATTAAATCATTTTAGAATTATTCTATATTTAGAGTTTTATGATTTTTGGTTCCAAGAAACTCATTACTCATGGAGAGATGATACAAACAGTCTTATCTGTTTCTCACTGCAATGCTTAGTCTGAGTTCTCAGAACACTCGGAGTTGCATCATAATGGCATGACATGATGTCCTAATACCAGGATGTGATTTCATAATACCAGGAAGTGATTTCATGATAGAAACAATCAAATGAAAATATGAATGAAGCATTCTGATTGGTTCAGTGATAAAATTGGACTAATGAAACCAGTTGATTTAAAACTGATTACATTCTCAGAACACATTGAGGTTTTACTTGACATTGAGTAATAAGGTTCTTGAAATTCAGAAACACTAAACTTCTAATAATAAAATAATTCTAAAATGATTTAATAGACTGTTCAACATGATGATGAAATAGTGTTCTTCTTTGTCACTTATAGGTAAGTATTAAGAGTTTATTGGGGACAGCAATGCTTAGTCTGAGTTCTCAGAACACTCGGAGTTGCATCATAATGGCATGACATGATGTCCTAATACCAGGATGTGATTTCATAATACCAGGAAGTGATTTCATGATAGAAACAATCAAATGAAAATATGAATGAAGCATTCTGATTGGTTCAGTGATAAAATTGGACTAATGAAACCAGTTGATTTAAAACTGATTACATTCTCAGAACACATTGAGGTTTTACTTGACATTGAGTAATAAGGTACTTGAAATTCAGAAACACTAAACTTCTAATAATAAAATAATTCTAAAATGATTTAATAGACTGTTCGACATGATGATGAAATAGAGTGTTCTTCTTTGTCACTCATAGGTAAGTATTAAGAGTTTATTGGGGACAGCAATGCTTAGTCTGAGTTCTCAGAACACTCGGAGTTGCATCATAATGGCATGACATGATGTCCTAATACCAGGATGTGATTTCATAATACCAGGAAGTGATTTCATGATAGAAACAATCAAATGAAAATATGAATGAAGCATTCTGATTGGTTCAGTGATAAAATTGGACTAATGAAACCAGTTGATTTAAAACTGATTACATTCTCAGAACACATTGAGGTTTTACTTGACATTGAGTAATAAGGTTCTTGAAATCCAGAAACACTAAACTTCTAATAATAAAATAATTTTAAAATGATTTAATAGACTGTTCGACATGATGATGAAATAGGGTGTTCTTCTTTGTCACTTATTGGTAAGTATTAAGAGTTATTATTGGGGACAAAGAAGAACACCCTATTTCATCATCATGTCAAACAGTATATTAAATCATTTTAGAATTATTTTATTATTAGAAGTTTGTGTTATATATATAGTTTTTAAAATAGCCTAGCAACGGTTCAATGGGATTTACCATGATATTTACTTGCTAAAACTTATTTTTATCAGTATATATCAGTAACATAACTGCACAATGGTTATGTTTGGAAATAAGTTGGGTTTTTTAATTAATATATGTATATTGCATGGATTAGTTAAACATCTCATAAAATCTTGCTATCTGAGATTTTTCTCTTTTTCTCTGCTATTGCTGTATAAAATGAATTTAGTGGACTCAATCCCTGAAACAAAGAAAGTTAAACTGTAAATAACTCTGTGTCAATTTGACATGAAACCATATCTTTAAACTGTCATACTGGTTGCCAAGGAAACACAGGAAATAGATATTTCTGTAGACACAAAATTCCAATATTTTGATCTGAAGAAAGAGAAAACTGAAAGTGTCAATTTTGTATTAAATGATTGCTAATATGTCACGAGTTTGCCACTTGTCTTACGAATGTATTTCTCTTTAGCCGCAAGACAGGTAAGGTAAACAAGAGGTCAATGACCTTGAAGCTTTACTGATTGATTTTGATTTCAGGAAGTAGTCGCTACAAACTTATTTTTTAAAAATCTATTTTTAGCCGTGGCGGCCATCTTGAATTTCGGCCGATCTGAAATTTTGCTAGGATCAATTAGACATCAAGAGCAACATTCCTGTGAAGTTTCATGAAAATCCGTCAAGTAGTTTCAGAGGAGTAGTCGCTACAAGTTTTCATTATATAACTCTATGTAAACAAAGATGGCCACTGGCAGCCATGTTTAATGTCGAATAAAAACGATTTTTAACAAGGACCAACATCATGTCATGCTGATCATTTTAGAAAAAGTCCCATATCAATATCACTTAGAGTTTTCAAAAAGTAGTCGCTACAAACTTGTTTTTTAAAAACCCATTTTTACATTTGGCGGCCATCTTGGATTTCACATCAACATGAATTTTTGCTAGGATCAACTAGACTTCATGGGCAACATTTCTGTAAAGTTTCATGAAAATCGATTCAGTAGTTTCAGAGGAGTAGTTGCTACAAAAAATAGTTTACGGACAGACAGACAGACGGACAGACGGACGACGGACGCCGCACCAAGGCATAAGCTCTGCTGATCTCTGATCAGTTGAGCTAAAAACTGTTGGTTTGCTGTTCTCGACCTACTCACTAAAAAGAGCCCTACCCAAAACTTTTTATTGCAATTCTTTTAACTTTTTTGTTGTTGCTATTTTAAGAATGTTTTCCCTTTAATTTCTTATGTTTTTTACTGTCTTTGTGGGGTGGGGGAGTCGGGACCTACCTTCCTACCCACCTAAAACGTTTTAGGTCAGAGCACAGCAAACCAACAAATTTTTAAGGATGGCCTAAACAGCTAATAAATGGCAAATGATGATGTATTCAACAAAAATAGCTAGATAGGCTGGCTCCCCAATTCCCCCAATCCTCTCCCCCACCACCTCAGTAAATAGTTATCTCAGGAATGGCTAAATGTATATCAACAGAATGACACCAAATTAAAAAAATAAAAAAAAAAAAAAAAACAGTTTTAAACTTTGGCAGCTTAAAATCATAAGCCCTAAGGTTCAGGCAGATAAGGGGTAATACACTTTACTGGTTTGGCCTAAAATCTTTATCTTTTATTTATGCATATAATTTTCTCAGCAACTGAGGAATGAATTTTAGTTTACATGAAAAGACTGCATGTGCCCTATGTTCACGCAACATATCAAAATAAAATGGAGTTATACGTCCCGTTAACACAGGTACAGACAAATTAGGACATCAACCTTAGAGGGTGATGAGATTAAAAATGTCAATTCCCATCAGACATGCTACTGCAAGGGTCTAACCTTAATTTGGCAGAGGCTTGCCACTCTAAGGGCAGTGTTTATTTAGTTACCGAGAAAGCTATAAAAAAAATATATAGACAAAATGTGATTTTTCTGATATCAACTGATATTACTTTGTATCATGCTGTTTAAGGACTATCGGTCAGCCATCTTTGATCCAAATAATCCAAAATCGATGAGATATGGTGAAGTGAATTTTTCAACGATGTACGCATTTTAGGCACGAGCAATGTCAACCATATCGTACATGACAGTAATTCAACACTATTGATGTGAACATAATATTAGAAAGAATACTTATATGGCAGAAATTGTGCGCTTTATATTCGAAAAGTTTGGTACAGTTTTACTCAAAGTTGTTTAGTTTTTTATGTGAAATAAACTGGTCCATAAACTAGTCCATTTATTCAGCGAGTGCAGACGAGACATCATTTCTGAATAAAATAAGCCAAGTTATCACATCATCCAAAATTCGAAGTACACTATTGTTAAAAAAAGAAGCTATTCTTTCAATGGCATGTACTTTCAAAATAATCTCAATACTGTAGTATGGTGGCACTGACGGGTTTTAATTGTCCAACTATTATAAATGGCAACTATATTTTTGGATGTATAAAACACAACTGAGTGACTATTGTGCATAGAAACATGGCAAAACAAGAGTAATTTATTATTATATTCGAATAAAAACAGCACAAACTAAATAATAACATATGAATACGATCAAATGACCTGTTTATCCTATATGGCTGACATTGCTCGTGCCTAAAATGCGTACATCGTTGAAAAATTCACTTGACCATATCTCATCGATTTTGGATTATTTGGATCAAAGATGGCTGACCGATAGTCCTTAAACAGATACGAAGCAATCATTATGAAATTCACACGTTAAAACATGTTTATATATGTATGGGGTTTAACATTGCTTATAACAATCTTTCAGTCATATCATGACCAGGGCCTCCTCTGGCATTCGCAAATGGAGCCAAATGAGACAAAATAATAAAAGTGGCGATAAAAAAATAACTTTGGCGAATGTGATTGGCAAAAGAAATTTTAAAATACAATTTTATGATTATAATTATTACTAACTGCTTTATTTATGGGCCATACTTCATTTAAAAATCTTTGAGCCAATTTTGTCTCCAATGTCTTCAATTTTTTTCATTTGGGGAAATTGGTTGCGAAAGGAAAGAAATGGCCAGAGGATGGTGTAAACTTATAACAATGAGCTCAATGCTCAGCTTTATAGTGCTGCCACACTGGAATTGAATTGAATTAAAGTTGTTTCACCGGCTCAGCAACACATTATAGGTTATTTAGAGCCACCCCAGAAAGAGGGGAAGAATACATAGGAATCCGGGAACCTTGCCCTACTCTTATTATCGAATAGATTCTTATGGTTCTTTAACATGTTCGGAGGATAGACCGATACACGGGACCGCCCTATTTATGTCCCCAACCGACGGACGAGGCTAAGGGAAAGTGTCTTGCCCAAGAACACACCGATGAAACTCAGTGACACCACGGAGGATTGAACCCGTGGCCTCCGGTTACAAATCCGCCGCGCTACCAACTGCGCCATGCCAGACTGGAATACCACGCTCTAAACACATAGCATGATACCCGGCCCACTCTAGACATATTATACTGACACCTGTGGCCGACCAGTCCTAGAACTACTTTATACCGAGCATCAAGTAAGACAGCTACTAGTACCATTTTTATAAAGTCTTTGGTATGACCCGGCCAGGGATTGAACCCATCACCTCCCGCATGCAAGGCAAACATTTTACCCGTACAAAACCACCATACAAAGTGTACACGTACCTTTATTTACGATGCCAATTTAACATTAAAAGGAATTTTAAACAAGCTTTATCATATTTCTAAATTACAAGGGCCTCCCCTGGGTATTTTTTTTCTTTCGCAACTAACTTTTGCAAAATGGGAAAAAAAGGAGCCACATTTGAGAAATAACTAATAAGAGCCAAAGTTGGAGCCATTTTTTCACCATATAACGGAGTCATTTTCAAAATAAACGGCATATATGCATTGATTCATTTAGGTCTAACAGACGAATTTTGGCAAATTTAGAAGGTGGAGTCGAACAAGAATCTAAATCTAGCGGACGTTTACAAGCCATGTTTGCTATTACAGCATTGGCAATGTTTTACATCTTGACATAAGTTATATAGGAAACATACGTTGAGGGTAATTAAATCAATTAAGGCCATTGTTCTGATCTCATCTTTTGTTTTAATAGTATTTATTTCTAAAAATAGCAAGTAATCACTTTCGATTTCTTTCATTTTCAACACCCGACAAAGTTTGCTACACTCAGTAACAAACATCAACCATAGATTCATTTTCGTTGTTCGATCGACTGCCACGCTCGCCAATGTTTGTATAAGAGCTTAAAGGGGTTGATGCACTATTTCCAAACACAGTTTATTTTAAAGGGCTCTGAAAAACTTGAAAAAAACTGAAAGAATTATCAAAATGTCATGAAAAATAAAGGAGATATGACCTATTGAAAATCTGCAAAGAACATGAATGGAGGCGGCCATCTCTGAACGATGACATCATTGCGCCGTTTTACCATATATGGCATATTGACAAAATGTATTTTAAAGCAAAGAAAACCACTGCAAATTGATTAAAAATAAATATAAAGATGTAAAATTTATACATTTTAGTATTATTTTTCATTTGCAGTCATTTTCTTTGCTTTAAAATACATTTTATCGATATGCCATATATGGAAAAACGGCGCGATGACGTCATCGTTCAAAGATGTCCGTCTCCATTTATGTTCTTTGCAAATTTTCAATAGGTCATATCTCCTTTATTTTTCAAGGCATTTTGATAATTCTTTCAGCTTTTTTCAAGTTTTTCAGAGCCCTTTAAGATAAACTGTGCATCAACCCCTTTAAAACACGATATCAAGCTGTGTTGTCTTAATCCTATTATTACTTAATTGCATCAATTATCTTCTCAGCGGGTGTCAGAAAGTTTGTTTACAAAATGTTGTTATTTGCAAGCATCAATGATCCACAACATACACGTGTGATCAATCGACTGGTCATGATAATTTTATCAGTTTTTGTAATCAGCCAGCGAACGTTATTCTTGTAGTTTAGTGAACCAGTCCACTTTTCTATTAGACTGTTACACTGCTCATGTCGAATAAGAACGCTGTGTAGCAGTCTATTTTCTATATCCGCTTACAGCATTGAAAATATGTAAATATCGGCTTTTATTTTTCTTTCGCAAATCATTTTCGCAAAAGCTTAAAAAATATTGCAATTTTTTCTTTTCTTTCTCCATTTGTGACATTGGCGAATCACAGCGGAGGCCCAGATTACCATGGCAGATTCATAGATATGATAATTAACTGATTATTAGGCAAAGAAAACAGATACTGTAGTAATGCATTTTAGGATCAGTTAACGATTTTGCATTCATTTGCAATTATTTTCTTTAGCTTTAAAATAATATTGATTATCAATATGCCATACATGATATATGGTAATTTAGAACTACTATAACGGTATAGTTCTCACATGGCGGCTTCCGTATCCATTTTAAAACAACTTTCAAACACAGTCTTATCTTCTTTATCATCCAGTTTTGATAATGTGTTCACGTTTTTTGAAGTTTTGCATAACTCATCAACAATAAAGCTTGTCCGACTCTGAATAATATATTATCCTGATGAAGGTCAGTGTTTGACTGAAGGTCGATGTTTGACTGATGGTCAGTGTTTGACTGATGGTCAGTGTTTGACTGAAGGTCAGTGTTTGACTGATGGTCAGTGTTTGACTGAAGGTCAGTGTTTGACTGATGGTCAGTGTTTGACTGAAGGTCAGTGTTTGACTGATGGTCAGTGTTTGACTGAAGGTCAGTGTTTGACTGATGGTCAGTGTTTGACTGATGTGTTTGACTGATGGTCAGTGTTTGACTGATGGTCAGTGTTTGACTGATGTGTTTGACTGATGGTCAGTGTTTGACTGATGGTTAGTGTTTGACTGTCAGTGTTTGACTGATGGTCAGTGTTTGACTGAAGGTCAGTGTTTGACTGATGGTCAGTGTTTGACTGATGTGTTTGACTGATGGTCAGTGTTTGACTGAAGGTCAGTGTTTGACTGATGGTCAGTGTTTGACTGATATGTTCGACTGATGGTCAGTGTTTGACTGATGGTCAGTGTTTGACTGATGGTCAGTGTTTGACTGATGTGTTTGACTGATGGTCAGTGTTTGACTGATGGTCAGTGTTTGACTGTCAGTGTTTGACTGATGGTCAGTGTTTGACTGTCAGTGTTTGACTGAAGGTCAGTGTTTGACTGAAGGTCAGTGTTTGACTGATGGTCAGTGTTTGACTGATGTGTTTGACTGATGGTCAGTGTTTGACTGATGGTGAGTGTTTGACTGATGGTCAGTGTTTGACTGATGTGTTTGACTGATGGTCAGTATTTGACTGAAGGTCAGTGTTTGACTGATGGTCAGTGTTTGACTGAAGGTCAGTGTTTGACTGATGGTCAGTGATGACTGATGTGTTTGACTGATGGTCAGTGTTTGACTGAAGGTCAGTGTTTGACTGATGGTCAGTGTTTGACTGAAGGTCAGTGTTTGACTGATGGTCAGTGTTTGACTGATGTGTTTGACTGATGGTCAGTGTTTGACTGATGTGTTTGACTGATGGTCAGTGTTTGACTGATGGTCAGTGTTTGACTGTCAGTGTTTGACTGATGGTCAGTGTTTGACAGATGGTCAGTGTTTGACTGATGGTCAGTGTTTGACTGTCAGTGTTTGACTGATGGTCAGTGTTTGACTGAAGGTCAGTGTTTGACTGATGGTCAGTGTTTGACTGATGTGTTTGACTGATGGTGAGTGTTTGACTGATGGTCAGTGTTTGACTGATGGTCAGTGTTTGACTGAAGGTCAGTGTTTGACTGATGGTCAGTGTTTGACTGTCAGTGTTTGACTGATGGTCAGTGTTTGACTGAAGGTCAGTGTTTGACTGAAGGTCAGTGTTTGACTGATGGTCAGTGTTTGACTGATGTGTTTGACTGATGGTCAGTGTTTGACTGAAGGTCAGTGTTTGACTGATGGTCAGTGTTTGACTGAAGGTCAGTGTTTGACTGATGGTCAGTGTTTGACTGGTGATGGTCAGTGTTTGACTGATGGTCAGTGTTTGACTGTAGTGTTTGACTGATGATCAGTGTTTGAAGGTCAGTGTTTGACTGAAGGTCAGTGTTTGACTGATGGTCAGTGTTTGACTGATGTGTTTGACTGATGGTCAGTGTTTGACTGATGGTCAGTGTTTGACTGAAGGTCAGTGTTTGACTGAAGGTCAGTGTTTGACTGATGGTCAGTGTTTGACTGGTGATGGTCAGTGTTTGACTGATGGTCAGTGTTTGACTGTAGTGTTTGACTGATGATCAGTGTTTGACTGAAGGTCAGTTTTTGACTGATGGTCAGTGTTTGACTGATGGTCAGTGTTTGACTGAAGGTCAGTGTTTGACTGATGGGGCTGGCGTGGCGCAGTCGGTAGCGCGGCGGATTTGTAACCGGAGGCCCCGGGTTCAATCCTCCGTGGTGCCACTGAGTTCCGTCGGTGTGTTCTTGGGCAAGACACTTTACCTTAGCCTCGTCCGTCGGATGGGGACGTAAACCGGGCGGTCCCGTGTATCGGTCTATCCTCCGAGCACGTTAAAGAACCATAAGAATCTATTCGATAATAAGAGTAGGGCAAGGTTCCCGGATTCCTATGTATCCTTCCCCTCTCTCTGGGGCGGCTCTAAATAACCTATACTGTGTTGATGAGCCGTTAAACAACATTCAATTCAATTCAATTGACTGATGGTCAGTGGTCAGTGTTTGACTGATGGTCAGTGGTCAGTGTTTGACTGATGGTCAGTGTTTGACTGAAGGTCAGTGTTTGACTGATGGTCAGTGTTTGACTGAAGGTCAGTGTTTGACTGATGTTTGACTGATGGTCAGTGTTTGACTGAAGGTCAGTTGATGGTCAGTGTTTGACTGAAGGTCAGTGTTTGACTGATGGTCAGTGTTTGATGGTTAGTGTTTGACTGATGGTCAGTGTTTGACTGATGGTCAGTGTTTGACTGAAAGTCAGTGTTTGACTGATGGTCAGACTGATGGTCAGTGTTTGACTGATGGTCAGTGTTTGACTGATGGTCAGACTGATGGTCAGTGTTTGACTGATGGTCAGACTGATGGTCAGTGTTTGACTGATGGTCAGTGTTTGACTGATGGTCAGTGTTTGACTGATGGTCAGACTGATGGTCAGTGTTTGACTGATGGTCAGACTGATGGTCAGTGTTTGACTGATGGTCAGTGTTTGACTGATGGTCAGACTGATGGTCAGTGTTTGACTGATGGTCAGTGTTTGACTGAAGGTCAGTGTTTGACTGATGGTCAGTGTTTGACTGATGTGTTTGACTGAAGGTCAGTGTTTGACTGATAGTGTTTGACTGATGGTCAGCGTTTGACCGAAACTACATGTAGTAGATAAAAAATTCTATCACTATGTGGCGTTGGTCGTGCGACCCCTAGTATAAGTGCACCTGCTGTCACGTGTTTCACTACTGAAGAATGTTTTCCGGTACTAGCGCCAATACTGATCGCTGGAAAGCATAAATGATTGCCTATACATAG
This sequence comes from Cyrtodaria siliqua, assembly GCA_037043455.1. Classification (NCBI taxonomy): domain Eukaryota; kingdom Metazoa; phylum Mollusca; class Bivalvia; order Adapedonta; family Hiatellidae; genus Cyrtodaria; species Cyrtodaria siliqua. The sequence goes on from JAWPHD010006377.1 coordinate 107,918, forward strand.
AAACAAAATAAACAAACGAGGTATGTTCATGAAAGAGATTGAAACGGTCTTTCAAACCACCTTTCTTAGAAATGAAATAAAGTTGTTTGAAAGTATGCACGACAACCTCACTGTATTTGTCTAATATAACACTCAAATTACACTTACAAAAATTTGGGTCAGTAGAAATGTGTTCGGGCTAGTAAATTTTTGCAAGTCACGTGCCCGATGGGCTAGTACCGGTAGCTCAAAATGTTTTTTGTGAAGACTGTGGTCGTGTGTCCTACTACCCTTTGTATTTCGGTTTGTTGAATAAATACACAAATTTCATTTATGGCTGCATAAATATTTAAACACTGGAGTAATAAATACTGGAATATATCCTTTTTTCTTCACTATTTTACAATAGGTTAATTATAAGTGCCACAACAATTACTAATACGCCAGAATATGTTCTTTTATTAGAATAAATACATGTCGTGTTTTTTTTTCAATTTCATTATCCGTTGAAGTCATGTAAATGTAACTACCAAATAAACCACTTGACGTCAGGATTTGAAAACCAAATAAACTCAACTGGTCTATATATTTATAATTTCCTACACGCATTGGGTTATTAGCCTAAAAGGTTATGTTCTTATTTGATTCTGCATTGGCAATGTCAGATCAGGCATGAACTAGAAATGTGTCCATAGATACAGAAACTGCTTGTGTCCATAGATACAGAAACTCCACCAAATATTTTAACTCTCTCAAAAAATGCTTTTCCTTGAATGAGACATAATCAGCATGCATCATTACAAAACTATCTACTGGGAGTTGTACACGACACTCCTTATCAATGTGGTGAACCTTTCTGCCGAATATCTTTTTGATCCTACCATTCACTGCTGAGTTAGGACACAGACAAGTTTGACCTTTAAGCTTTGCTGTGATCTTGACCCCAGGTTGGACACTCCATCTTAATGTGGTGACACCTTCTGCCAAAAATATTTTTGATCCAACTATCCATTGCTGAGTTATGGCCTGGATATGAGTTTAACCTTTACCATGACCTTGACCTGAGAAAGGTATATTTCACCTTTACTGTGATCTTGACCTGAGAACGATGGGTGTTAGAGTCAGAGTTAAAGCCCGGATATGAAAGCACGACTGACAGATGGAGTTTGACCTTTCCTGTGACTGACATTAGACAGATGGGAGTTGTACGTGACACATCGCCCCCATGTGATGCACTTTTCTAACAAAATGTTTTTCGATCCAACAATTCATTGCTGAGTTAGGGCCTAGAAAATAGTTTGACCGGCGACCTTCACTGCAACCTTGACATTAACCTGAGCATGACAGCTAGGAGTTGCGCCCGACACATGGTCTTCTTGTGCTGAATAGATTCGTTAAAGCATGCGTGCGTGGGGAAGGGGTGGGTAGAAGGGTGACTGGGGTTTGGGGAATGAGGCTTTCTGGTGGGCTGGTGGTGAGGATGGGGATTTTTGTACATTGTCCCTTCAGGTGCGTAGCTACCTGTATGCAAAGTATGCAGTTGCGTATACACTGTCCCAAATATTGAAAAAATTAAAAAGTCCAAAAATGCAATAAAAACAAGAGCTAGTGGGGGTCAGGTAACTTCTTCATTTAGCTCACTTTTTTAAAAAAAAATCTAGAAAAAAACACATAAATTTCGGAGACAAAATCAGCCTCATTTTGTTGTGGAAATGCCTTGATTGCACCACATTCAGTCTTGGGGGAAAAAAATCCGGCTACATCCCTTGAGGAGGTATTTCTGCCAATTTATTTCAAAATTCTTTCAAGCATGTGAGAGTTATTGAGCAGACACTAAATGGACATTATTATTAGCATATAAAAGTATATAGACCCCAGTGTTTGGTTCTGCATGTAGTCTCGATGAGTGTGTATATGTGCCGATTTATTTCAAAATCCGTCCTTCCATGTGAGATTTATGGAGCAAACACAAAATGGACCTCATTATATGCATAGAACAGGTATATGACCTTGCTGACCTTGAAGATATAGACCCTGTGAGTTTGGTTCTACACGTCGTCTTAATCTAAGTATTTTTGCCAAGGCCTAACAAAAAAATATGTGTGTTTCCGGTTTCCCGACCGACCCTACTTTTTCACCGCCGACCCTAAATATTTTAAGCAAAAAAAAAAAAGAAAAAAAAAAAAGAAGGAAATATTACAATCAAACAACAAATATTTTTATTCAAATGATAATTTTATTAGCCAGAGTTGTTAAGCATCTAATCTGGATCCAAACTGTTTGCAAAGGTTATCAAGAAGTTGCCTTAGTACAAAAACTGCATAATATATGCGAACAATATATATAAAAAAAAATATCTAAAAGAAAATACATTTTCCTACCTACATGCACCTATCTGATCTAATTCTAAATAACTACATTTTTACAACTCTATATACATGTACCCTAACTTTTTGACAGGGTGAAACCAGAAACACACATTTTTTTTTTAGGCCCAATTTATTTACATACTCCATGTATGTGGGAGTTTGGGAGCAGACACAAATTATTTTATATGCACATAAGAAGTATACAACCTTTATGACCTTGAACTTGAAGATACAGACTCGGGTTGGCTGACCCGTCCAGTTCATGAACACAACTGACACAAAAACACAATGTCAAACACGATAACCAGAAACTGTCAGGTGTGCGCGTCAGGTGGGGTAAGTTTCCAAATACAGAATGGACAGAGAGCAAGATATTTTTATTACAGTTGTTATAAAAATAACCTAGATCAGCATGATATTCTTCTCTTTTGTGAGTTTTATGCAGGTAATTAAAGTTTTTAGTCTATTGAAATATGGCTGGCAATGCACAATGTCTTCAGAAACCGCCAGTTTTCAAGAAATAGGATAGCCCGACGCCCGGGGCTCCTCGAAATCCATTCTGGGCCTGTCTCATTTTGCAGACGAGGAGCCCGTCGGGCCTGTCTTAAAAAAAAAAAAAAAAAAAAAAAAAAAAAAAATATCCCAAAATAAAAAACAGTTTTACTGGATCTCAAGCTCAAGTTCCTCAAGACAAAATACTCACATGTGTATTGTGAACTGTGAAAACACTTGCAATAAAGTAATTAAAATGTGTTATACACACATTGAAACAATAGGAAGTTTGAATATTTTGCCTGGCTTCGTGTCGGCAGTTTGTCACAACTTTGAGGTCGACAATTGTTGACATAAAACTCATTAATCTGCTATTAGGGTTGTGTTTTCTTTCCTTTGTGTTAAGAAATACCGTTTTTGTCATTAAAAACACACTAATGCATGAAAAAAAATCGTTATTGATGGTATTTCGATTGAATGTTTGTGAAATGTTCGGGCCGTAAAATTGCGGTGTCATAGTAGTTCGGATGGTACATAATTTCGGATTTTTTTTTTTTTTTTTTTTTTTTTTTACATAATCAAATAAGAAAAACTGTCGTTTACAAATACATGTTGGTGGAAAGAAAAATAAATATACTGTATATGTATAAATACAGATATAAAGTATATTTCTATTCATTATTTATGGTGTAAGGAGTTCCTGGAATCCTACTTTTAAATGAATTCTAGTCTAGGCTCCTAATTCTTTACTTGGAGAAAGTGGTGACAAAAAGAAAAAATATAGCCAGAGGAGGCTCTGATAGTCTCATAAAAGCCGATTAAATATTTGGCTCCAAGTTTAGCTTCAGTTTCACCAAGTCGGCTCTGATTATTATCGTTTGGCAAAAGTGCTAGTACTCTCCTTTGCATTGGTTATAAATCACTATGTAATATTCTATTCTAACATATTTTAAACGAAATGGTAAATAAGTCCGCTGACCAGGGAGCATAAAGTGGTAGCAAAAAGAAAAATATAGTCAGAGGAGGTTCTGAGCTTGATTAATACATACGTAACAAAATTAATGTATGCTATAAAAGTGAATAAAGACACATTTCCAATAAGAAAGAAATATTGGACCTTTCCATTTTAAATCAGGGCCTGTCCATTTCAAATCAGGGCCTGTCCATTTCAAATCGGGGCCTGTCCATTTTCAGAAGCAACAAGCCCTGGGCCTGTCTCTTAAAATAATTTTCTTTGAGCACTGACCGCTGTGTGAAAAGTGTGGATTGGGGTTATCTGTATACCTACCTACTACATAAAGGGGTCGCATCATAGTTCTGTGATAGGTTCCAGGGCTTTTTTTTGGCCGTTTTATAGCCGTTATTCGGTCATATTCCCAATGGCAAAACATATCTTTTTTCCCCCAATTTTGAGGAAAAAATTCCCAATTTAAAAAAAAAAAAAAAAAAAAAAATTTTAAGTGTTCCAATCCAATGATTGGGGTTGAAAAGCTTAAATAAATGCTTCTGTTTATCTTGGTGTACAAAAACAGTATTAAAAGATATAATTATGAAAGGAATGCTTTACTTTATATTTTTCCGAATTTTATTAAAAATCGCGCTAAAATTCCCAATTCCAGGGGTACGGGTCATGTTCCGAAAATTATGAAAAAAAGCCCTTGGTACACACTGTTAGCGCTATGATTCTCGCAGCTAGTTTGGAAACAGAGTTAAACATAATGGTTGAACAGAAACCAACTATATACTATGTAGGAGTTCTTTAATAACTACATTTAATATTCTACAGCACATAATTACCATTCTTACAGTAGGTAGCATCTTAACCTCATCATAAAAGCAACGTGGGCTTCCCGAGCAAAATAGAGCAACTGCTTATTCACGCACAAGTATAAAAGCACTCCTCACCCCAGAATTTATGTTCAAAATGATGTGTTTTTTCCATATTAATTACAACTTAAAGGGCTTCATAATCATCCCTGTATTGATTCAGGTGCTATTCAAGTGGTGGCAACAATGATTGTGGCTCCAGCAAAAAATGGAGTGTCCATAAAAGAACTTGCAGCAACTCTTTAATTCTGCAGTAGAAAATGTTTTCAGGTATATAATTATTTGTGTATCTCAAAAGCATACAGGTAGAATTGCATCACCTTGACCTAAGACCCTTTAATACCATTTATTTGAAGTGAACAATTGGGGAAGTCAATGTCACAGAAAAACAGGATCTATTCCATGGCATTAATACTACACACACTACTTTGGTATTCATGGTATTAATGAATGGAAAAAATGCATTCTGATATATAAATGCCACATCTCTTTAATTTTTAGAATAAATCTTAATTATGAAAATCCTGTACCATATAGTTAATACAGATATGAATCTTTGACTTGAGAAAAGGTATTTGCGTTTAATAAAATCTAGAGTTTTGGTTAAAGAACAGTTTTAACTGCATTTTCTTAACATATTTCAACTTTAAAAATAATAGAGTTCTGAGATATCTTAAGGTACATGTAAGTATAATGACCCATTTTCCATTTTTGACCTTTAATTCCAATAGAACCTAATTCTGCCATGCAAAAACCAAGAAATTAAATCACAAAATCAAATAAAACAAGAAATCCGCGGATTCACATGTCTCGCCTAACGGAGGTGGGACTTAAAAATAAAAAGGTCAATGATGCTTAAATGAAAGTTTGTAAACATTTTAGTAACTAACAAGAGGTCAATGACCTTGAAGCTCTACTGATTGATTTTGATTTCAGGAAGTAGTCACTACAGACTTGTTTTTTGAAAATCTATTTTTAACCGTGGCGACCATCTTGAATTTCCGGCCGACCTGAAATTTTGCTAGGATCAATTAGACATTAAGAGCAACATTCCTGTGAAGTTTCATGAAAATCCGTCAAGTAGTTTCAGAGGAGTAGTCGCTACAAGTTTTCATTATATAACTATATGTAAAAAAAGATGGCCGCTGGCAGCCATGTTTAACGTCAAATCAAAATGATTTTCGACAAGGACCAACATCATGTCATACTGATCATTTTAGAAAAAGTCCCATATCAATATCTCTTATAGTTTTGAAGAAGTAGTCGCTACAAACTTATTTATTTTAAATCTATTTTTAGCTGTGGCGGCCATCTTGAATTTCCGGCCGACCTGAAATTTTTCTAGGATCAACTAGACATCAAGAGCAACATTCCTGTGAAGTTTCATGAACATCCGTCAAGTAGTTTCAGAGGAGTAGTCGCTACAAGTTTTTACTATATAACTCTATGTAAACAAAGATGGCCACTGGCAGCCATGTTTAACGTCGAATCAAAATAATTTTCCACAAGGATCAACATCATGTCATGCTGATCATTTTAGAAAAAGTCCCATATCAATATCACTTATAGTTTTCAAGAAGTAGTCGCTACAAACTTATTTATTTTAAATCTATTTTTAGCTGTGGCGGCCATCTTGAATTTCCGGCCGATCTGAAATTTTTCTAGGATCAACTAGACATCAAGAGCAACATTCCTGTAAAGTTTCATGACAATCCGCCAAGTAGTTTCAGAGGAGTAGTCGCTACAAGTTTTTACTATATAACTCTATGTAAACAAAGATGGCCGCTGGCAGCCATGTTTAACGTTGAATCAAAACGATTTTTGACAAGGATCAACATCATGTCATGCTGATCATTTTAGAAAAAGTCCCATATCAATATCACTTATAGTTTTCAAGAAGTAGTCGCTACAAACTTGTATTTTAAAACTCTATTTTTAGCTTTGGTGGCCATCTTGGATTTCACATCAACATGAATTTTTGCTAGGATCAACTAGACTTTATGGGCAACATTTCTGTAAAGTTTCATGAATATCCATCCAGTAGTTTCAGAGGAGTTGTCGCTACAAATAAAAATTTACGGACAGACGGACGTACACAAAATCAGGCTTTGTGTGACTAAAACTTGTGTGTCTTTTTTTTGTGTGTACTTTCGTACTTTGTGTGTCGTTTTTTGACATTTTGTGTGTCGTTTTTAACATTTGGACACATTTTAGACACACAAGCTCCCCTCCCCTTGCGTGACTGCAATTTTTTATTGCTTTAAATGAAGAAATAGACTATTTCCTGCGCATAGAGACATACTTGCTTGTGTGTCAGTCACACAAGAAAAATAAGTCACACAAGTATACTTTATACACAAAAAAAGACACACAAGGCCCTCCTGTAAACTCGGATGGACGGACGGACGCCGCACCACTGCATAAGCTCTGCTGATCTCTGATCAGTCGAGCTAAAAACAATGGAGTTTGCAGTTTGCTGAGATGACATTTACGTGCATTTGTTAAAAAACAGAATGCCATTCTATTAAAAACACCAAGAGGGCCTGTGGACGCTCTACAGGCTAAAACGGCTCTTATATCAAAAGGGTTGTCAACATAAAATTCCCATCAATACTTCTTTTAAAACATTGCAAAAACAACAGAGATGGGATGGCCTTAGATCGCTCACCTGAGTAATCATGGGCAATAAGTCCGCTGTGCCTAGTCTGGTATGGTTATTTTTTAATTTGTCCCACTTTCTTCTATGAATGTTTCATAAAAAATGGTGGGGTGTTTATATTAACATTCTAAACAAATATGGTAAAGATCAGATAAAAAATGAAGTAACTACAGATTTAACAAAGGAAAATACAATATAGCATTTTTCAACAAATCAAGGGCCATAACTTTGTTGTTACTAACAAGATCTAGCTGGTTTTCAAACTTGTCCAAGATTTCACTCATATACCACGCTTTCCACAACTAGACATCATACTGAGGCTTCCTGCCAAATTTTGCAGAAATCCAACAAGCCGTTTAGGAGTAGCGCCTACAAGAAATTTAAAGTAAAAATGTCAAAGGACCATAACTCTGTCATAAATCAGCGAACTGGAATGAAAGCGTGATCTGAAAAACAAGACATCTTCAGTGCTCAAGAAATAGGATAGCCCGACGCCCGGGGCTCCTCGAAATCCATTCCGGGCCTGTCTCATTTTGCAGACGAGGAGCCCGTCGGGCCTGTCTAAAAAAAAAAAAAAAAAAAAAAAAAAATACCACAAAAAATCAGTTTTTCTGGATCTCAAGCTCAAGTTCCTCAAGACAAAATACTCCCATGTGTATTGTGAACTGTGAAAACACTTGCAATAAAGTAATTAAAATGTGTTATACACACATTGAAACAATAAGAAGTTTGAATATTTTGCCTGGCCTCGTGTCGGCAGTTTGTCACAACTTTGAGGTCGACAATTGTTGACATAAAACTCATTATTCTGCTATTAGGGTTGTGTTTTCTTTCCTTTGTGATAAGAACTACCGTTTTTGTCATTAAAAACACACTAATGCATGAAAAAAAATCGTTATTGATGGTATTTCGATTGAATGTTTGTGAAATGTTCGGGCCGTAAAAGTGCGGTGTCATAGTAGTTCGGATGGTACATAATTTCGGATATATTATTTATTTTTTTTACATAATCAAATAAGAAAAACTGTCGTTTACAAATACATGTTGGTGGAAAGAAAAATATATATACTGTATATGTATAAATACAGATATAAAGTATATTTCTATTCATTATTTAAGGTGTAAGGAGTTCCTGGAATCCTACTTTTAAATGAATTCTAGTCTAGGCTCCTAATTCTTTACTTGGAGAAAGTGGTGACAAAAAGAAAAAATATAGCCAGAGGAGGCTCTGATAGTCTCACAAAACCTGATTAAAAATTTGGCTCCAAGTTTAGCTCCAGTTTCACCAAGTCGGCTCTGATTATTATTGTTTGGCAAAAGTGCTAGTACTCTTCTTTGCATTGGTTATAAATTACTATGTAATATTCTATTCTAACATATTTTAAACGAAATGGTAAATAAGTCCGCTGACCAGGGAGCATAAAGTGGTAGCAAAAAGAAAAATATAGTCAGAGGAGGTTCTGAGCTTGATTAATACATACGTAACAAAATTAATGTGTGCTATAAAAGTGAATAAAGACACATTTCCAATAAGAAAAAAATATTGGACCTTTCCATTTTAAATCAGGGCCTGTCCATTTCAAATCAGGGCCTGTCCATTTCAAATCGGGGCCTGTCCATTTTCAGAAGCAACAAGCCCTGGGCCTGTCTCTTAAAATAATTTTCTTTGAGCACTGATCTTACCGATGCTTCCTGCCAAGTTTCATCGAAATCCAACAAGGCGTTTAGGAGGAGTAGCACCGACAAGAAATTTAAAAGTAAAAATGTTCCAGGGGCTGTAACTCTCAAAAATCAACGAACCGGAAAAAAACGGAAAAAAGTATTTAAAAAAAAAAAAAAAAAATCTAATCAAAAAAAAATAAAAAATATAGCATTAACGAAATCAAGGGTCATTACTACGCTGTTACTGGTCCGATCTGGCTGGTTTTCGAACTTGTCCGAGCTTTCATTGATATTAACAATCTGTTAAAAGTTTGGTAAAGATCGGATGAAAATTGAAGGCCCTATCGTCTTAACGAGGCAAAATATAGCATTATCAACTAAATCAAGGGCCATAACTCTGTTGTTACTGGTCCGATCTGGCTGTTTTTCAAACTTGTCCGATCTTTCATTGATATTAACAATCTGTTAAAGTTTGGTAAAGATCGGATGAAAACTGAAGGCCCTATCGTCTTAACAAGGTAAAAGTTAACAGACGACAGACGGACAACGGACAACTTGCCATCCCATAAGCTCTGCTGGCCCTTCGCCAGTAGAGCTAAAAATCATCAGCTCCAAAAAGTAGGTCAAGGTCATAGATGAAATCCAAGCATCCAAAAAGATGCACTACCCAAGACACAACTATGTCAAAATAGAATATTTTGTCTTTCAAAGATTAAGCTATAAATTAGGTTTAAAAAATATTGAGCATTTTTTGGTTCATGAGAAAGTGATGTAAATGTAACAATTAAAGTTATCTGCCCTTTGCTTGGATAGTGAAGGTCACATCCACATTTGCTTTGGCACGTTGCAATGTACCACTCAAGATACGACTATAAGCAAAGTTTGAAAGGTCTTAGTGCATACTGTCGCCAAACACTTTCGCCAAAGTTTGCAATTTAGGGCCATTTTCTATTTTCTTTCGCCCTTGGCGATGCTCAGAGGAAGGCCTGATGCAGTTTGTGAAAAAGTGACCGAAATGCCAAAGCTGAAGGTAAAAATTATAAGGTTATCTGCCATTTGCTTGGAGAGTCAAGGTCACATCCACATCTGCTTTGTCACGTTGCAATGTACTACCCTAGATACAACTACCAACAAAGGTAGAAAGGTGTAGTGCATGCAGTTTGCGCGAAATTGACCTCAATGCAAAAGTTGAAAGTACAATTATTAAGTTATCTGCCCTTTGCTTGGAGGGTCAAGATCACTTCAATACTGACGTCATTTCCAATTTTTCAAATTCATCACTGCATGATATTCGGCAGGTGCCCACCTGATTTATCCTAATACATTTAGGGATTCACGAACCTTTGGGGACCCTTTTAAAAATACATAGAAATATAAAACACACATTTGAAGAAAGTTTGGTGCTTTTGCCCGGCGTGTCTAGATTGGATCCTAAAACCTGGGTTTTGGTCCCTAGCTATATATGCAAATCACCTGACCGGACTACTTTTCCCCAGCTCCAAACACGATAGATGATACTAGTATCGATCGAGGGCGAGAATGGATCACTTCCACATTTGCTTTGTCGCATTGCAATGTACCACTCAAGATACAACTATAAGCAAAGTTTTAAAGGTCTAGTGCATACATTTTGTGAAAAGGTGACCTCAACGCAAAAGTTGAACCTAAAAAATATATGGTTATCTGCCCTTTGCTTGGAGGGTCAAGGTCACTTGCACATTTGCTTTGTCACGTTGCGATGTACCACCCAAGATACTACGCCTTGCACAACAGGTTAGAGTTCCCCATTTTGTGACAAGCGAAGTCGGTAGCAACATCACAAGCATTTCCGCACACACTGATCTCGATTGCCGGTTCTGCTGTCAATCAATTTTGACACGGCTGGGGAAAAATGTGTGTAACTACCTACACACAGTGTATGAAATGTACATTGGACTCAACTTACTAGTATTGTTTGTGTACATCATAAACTCGCCATTTTATGTGTGGCTTTTGTGGCTTTTTATGTACACAGCCAGATGAAATGTCAAAATCGTAAAAAGGGCTGGTAAGGTCAGCGAAGGTTTTAGTTAATAAAGCATGTGACCGAAAGTGGCGGTACATTTCCCCGGGGTACTTTAATCAGGACCCGTTTATATTACACGTCTACCTACAGTGCCTGCCTAAAGTAATGTTGCAAAAGCTTGTAGTTCCTAAGATCTAAATATGTGTATTTTCATAATCCAGAAAGCTTATTACAGAAAATCGTGACAGTTGCGATATTTTTTCACTGAGAAAAGTATGTCGTATCCCATTGAATACCATACCATTTTATGGTATTCAATATCTGTCAAGGCACACTGCTACAACCCACTTTAATGTCAATGTTTTCTATGCTACCCAATTCTTTCGAAAAAGTCATGTTTCATTTCACTGCGCGACACGAAATGAAGCTATCTAAATCTAAAACAATAACACGGTGCCGAGCAGAAACAATGAGGCAGAAGAAATGTTTGACATGCATTTTGACAGATCAATCTGGTGACGTTCAGTTTTCATTGGCCAACAGTTACACGCTGGCAGTCTCAGGCCAATCGGAACTGATCAAGCAGGCTCTCAAAAGGCCACGTTTGATCAGGGTCTAGATGTGCTTTAAATTGATCATGTCCAGGTAAACGCTTGTCATTTTCAACCGGGCGAGAAAGGTCAAGACGGTACAACACAGACAAACTTTTGATTCACCGCAAAATGGGGAAACTCTAACCTGTTGTGCAAGGCGTAGTACAACTATAAGAAAAGTTTGAAAGGTCTACTGTATACAGTTTGTGAGAAAAGGACCTAAACGCAAAACTTGAATGTAGACGCCTTCGCCGCCGCCAGAAAAGCAACATGTGTCTCTTTTTTCCTTCGAAAAGGCCAGATAAAAATTACATTAATTTTATTCAAAGTCCATGTATGCATGTAGGACTCCATTCCAGTATGTACATGAATATAAATAATATGAAGAAAAATGCACAACACATTTGAAAATAGAGTGGGCTACAACGTAAACTGTTATTGAAAGTTCAAGGGGATTAATACTCCTGCAAATGCTTACATAGTTGAGAAATAAATTGTATGTACCGGTACATGCATGTCCACTTTATACCGACGCTTCTCGCAAAGTTTGGTGAAAATTTAACAAGGGGAATAGGCATAAAATATTCAAAGGGCCATAACTAAACAAGAGGTCAATGATTTTGATTTCAGGAAGTAGTCGCTACAGACTTGTTTTTCGAAAGATTATTTTTAGCCGTGGCGGCCATCTTGAATTTCCGGCCGAACTGAAATTTTGCTAGGATCAATTAGACATCAAGAGCAACATTCCTGTGAAGTTTCATGAAAATCCGTCAAGTAGTTTCAGAGGAGTAGTCGCTACAAGTTTTCATTATATAACTCTATGTAAACAAAGATGGCCACTGGCAGCCATGTTTAACGTCGAATCAAAATAATGTTTGACTCTGATAACCATCATGTCATGCTGATCATTTTACAAAAAGTCCCATATAAATATCACTTATAGTTTTCAAGACGTAGTCGCTACAAACTTCTTTTTTAAAAATCTATTTTTAGCTGTGGCCGCCATCTTGAATTTCTGGCCGATCTGAAATTGTGCTAGGATCAATTAGACATTAAGAGCAACATTCCTGTAAAGTTTCATGAAAATCCGCCAAGTAGTTTCAAAGGAGTAGTCGCTACAAGTTTTTACTATATAACTCTATGTCAACAAAGATGGCCGCTGGCAGCAATGTTTAACAAGTTTTCATTATATAACTCTATGTAAACAAAGATGGCCGCTGGCAGCCATGTTTAACGTCGACGCTACAAGTTTTCATTATATAACTCTATGTAAACAAAGATGGCCACTGGCAGCCTTGTTTAACATCGAATCAAAACGATTTTCGACAAGGACCAACACCATGTCATGCTGATCATTTTAGAAAAAGTCCCATATCAACATCACTTATAGTTTTCAAGAAGTAGTCGCTACAAACTTGTTTTTTAAAAACCTATTTTTAGATTTGGCGGCCATCTTGGATTTCACATCAACATGAAACAGCTAAAATTTTTGCTAGGATCAACTAGACTTCATGGGCAACATTTCTGTAAAGTTTCATGAAAATCCATTCAGTAGTTTCAGAGGAGTAGTCGCTACAAAAAAAGTTTACGGACAGACAGACAGATGACAGACGCCGCACCACGGTATAAGCTCTGCTGATCTCTGATCAATTCGAGCTAAAAATCATCGAAGAGGAACGAGATAACGATATGCTCATTATGATCTCCACTTCATACTTGTGCTTCTCACAAAGACTGGTGAAAATGCATCAAGGGGTTATGGAGAAATAGCGCGACAAGATTTTTGTGTGAAAACGTTCAAATGGCCACAACTCTGTCAAAAATCATAGAATCGGAATGAGACAAAGACATGCCTATCTCCACTTCATACTGATGCTTTCCACAGGTGGACATCCCCGGCTGAATTATGGAGAAATAGCATGGACAAGATATTTAGGGAAAATGTCAAAGGGCCATAACTCCATCAAATACCATTTCAAAACTTCTCAAGTAGTTTTTCGGACAGCTTGCGTCTTTGGTCAAACTATTTTACAGAGCTTTTCTTGATAGCAACCTGACACCTTAGTTCTATAACATAAAACATCACATTATTTAGATATTCTCTGAAAACATTTAATTTTTATCTCTTTTTTTCTTCTATATTCAATTTTGTGACGTTTTATCGTTGTAGTTTATTTTCCGTTAGCAAATTCAGAAATCTGACCCGAAAGTATTGCATGTTCTTCACTGTTGATGAAAAAAACCATTAATAACGTAATCTATATGATGTATGTTGCCTGTGTTATCTACCATAAAACATCTGCAGCATCCAAAATGTAAATGATGCTTACAGAAACTTTCCAGAGTCTGCCATCTTGGTTTGGAAAAAATGTGGGTTTGTAAAAAGATAGGACTGATTTAGACGAAAGGGTTTTTGAGGATTTTTTTCCATGTACGAAAAGCAAACATGTATATCCTTATAATTACTTAAGCGGGAAACTACAGAAGTTGAAGTCCACTAACTTATAACCATAAATGAATTATTTCATCTATTTTCACTGATCAGCGCATTCTAGGGTTTCATAAATATGTTACTATAACTGTTAACAGCTACATGTATGTCACTATGGAGTGTACAGTAACAGTGACTGCAAACAAGGATTTATAAACAAAAACAAAAAAGTCCTTGCTGTAGGCGCATGTCTCTTTGTAAATCGGAATGCTTTGACCCGTCCCCACTCGGCCCCCTCATTCCACACCCTACCCAACACACATACACAAACACTACACACACATAACTCACTTATTCTTCATTATCCATCGAGCCCATCCTGTACATCCAGTAAAACTGTGAAAAATGTGTTTTCCTTTCCTTTTTTGTTGTGATATGCATTGTCCCAGTCCCCACACACTTCCCCTCCCCCTTTCTGGAGGCACATTCCCGTGATATATGCATAAAACGGTAAACATATTTTTCTTAAATGCACTGCGCATCCTCTCATCCTACATTGTCCTAATGCACATAAACACACTTACCCTTCCCTCTCCCTAGATGCCCTTACCATGTGATATTTGTGTGGTTTTTTTAAGTATACCAATATTACCATCTTTCAGATGATTTCAGTATGTAGCCATTCAGTGCTCAAAGAAAATTATTTTAAGAGACAGGCCCAGGGCTTGTTGCTTCTGAAAATGGACAGGCCCCGATTTGAAATGGACAGGCCCTGATTTGAAATGGACAGGCCCTGATTTAAAATGGAAAGGTCCAATATTTTTTTCTTATTGGAAATGTGTCTTTATTCACTTTTATAGCACACATTAATTTTGTTACGTATGTATAATCAAGCTCAGAACCTCCTCTGACTATATTTTTCTTTTTAATACCACTTTATGCTCCCTGGTCAGCGGACTTATTTACCATTTCGTTTTAAATATGTTAGAATAGAATATTAAATTACATAGTAATTTATAGCCAATTCAAAGGAGAGTACTAGCACTTTTG
This sequence comes from Cyrtodaria siliqua, assembly GCA_037043455.1. NCBI lineage: Eukaryota > Metazoa > Mollusca > Bivalvia > Adapedonta > Hiatellidae > Cyrtodaria > Cyrtodaria siliqua. Next base: position 122,985 of record JAWPHD010006377.1, read on the forward strand.
CCAAACGATAATAATCAGAGCCGACTTGTTGAAACTGGAGCTAAACTTGGAGCCAAATTTTTAATCAGGTTTTATGAGACTATCAGAGCCTCCTCTGGCTATATTTTTTCTTTTTGTCACCACTTTCTCCAAGTAAAGAATTAAGAGCCTAGCCTAGAATTCATTTAAAAGTAGGATTCCAGGAACTCCTTACACCTTAAATAATGAATAGAAATATACTTTATATCTGTATAGAAATATACTTTATATCTGTATTTATACATATACAGTATATATATTTTTCTTTTTTCTTTCAACCAACATGTATTTGTAAAGGACAGTTTTTCTTATTTGATTATGTAAAAAAAAAAAAAAAAATAATAATAATATATCCGAAATTATGTACCATCCGAACTACTATGACACCGCACTTTTACGGCCCGAACATTCACGAACATTCAATCGAAATACCATCAATAAGGATTTTTTTTCATGCATTAGTGTGTTTTTAATGACAAAAACGGTATTTCTTATCACAAAGGAAAGAAAACACAACCCTAATAGCAGAATAATGAGTTTTATGTCAACAATTGTCGACCTCAAAGTTGTGACAAACTGCCGACACGAAGCCAGGCAAAATATTCAAACTTCTTATTGTTTCAATGTGTGTATAACACATTTTAATTACTTTATTGCAAGTGTTTTCACAGTTCACAATACACATGGGAGTATTTTGTCTTGAGGAACTTGAGCTTGAGATCCAGTAAAACCTTTTTTTTTTTTTTTTTTTTTTAGACAGACCCGACGGGCTCCTCGTCTGCAAAATGAGACAGGCCCGGAATGGATTTCGAGGAGCCCCGGGCGTCGGGCTATCCTATTTCTTGAGCACTGCCATTACTAACATGCTGTCCACCATTGCCTGGGATGAAAAGCAAGAAGAACGTCTAGAGAATCTCTGTTCTTTTTTTCAACATTTAAATGGTTTAATTTAAAGGCGTACATGTACTACACTTTTGAAGTATGTATTATTCATGTTGATCAATTATTTTATAAATAATTATTAAATAAAACAAGTTTTGTTATTTGAAATTGTTTAACTTAATTAACAAGTAATATACTTCAAGCTACACTTCATTTCCATGAAATACTGAGTTTAAAATTTTAAAATCGGCACAGGTAACGTTATGGGTATGAAACGGATGTAGTTCGAATGAGAACAAATAATTAGTGTTTTCATTTTGTTTAATTTTAATCCATATATTCAACGCAACCACTCTGACGGCCATTTCAATTTCACTAACTACGGCAGGCCAATGGAAAAAAGTTTGTGCGTGGAATTAATCTACTAATTGGATAGTTTTAATGAAAATTGATAAACATTCAATGGGAAACAATGAATTACCACATTTTGCTTCCGCCCACATTTCATGGCCGAATTTGCTAACGGAAAATTTTGAAGAATTATAAAAAAAAACAGCATAAAAAACGTCGAAAGTTCATAGAAATATATCCCGAAGTTAAATATCTGGCACCTATTAGGTACCACAAACCATCCTGCGCTTGCGCCGTTTATATAGATCTGTCATAAGGCCAAAAATAAAATTATGTTTGTTTCCCCTTCCCGACCCATGCAAAAAAGGGTTGGGTAGGTAGGTAGGTAAAATATTTTTTTTATTTCAAAACTGGAATACATGCTACCTATAAGACACATTTAAGACAAAAAAAAAAAAAAAAAAAAAAAAAAAATCGCCAGTGTCGAAAAAATAATTCGGGTCGCGGGAATTTCGGTGGGTCGGTCGGGAAGGGGAAACAAACATAATTTTATTTTTGGCCTAATGTAATCTAAACTAGTTTGAAACTCGTTATACTGCCATAAAATGTAGTTAATTCATTATTTTTATGAAAGTTTCATAAAGAAAAAATATTGAATTTAAACATTATTTAAAAATAAAAATAAAAATGTTTTCCCTGTGACGTTAAAGGGACACTGTCCGTAACTTTAGGCTTATAAATAACACAATAATTATGTTCGCAAACATTACACACTAAACATTATTCAATATTTATTAATTAAAAGCATAACTGTTTAACGGAATTCAATCGCGGTACAAAAAAAAGAAAATCTACTTCGTGCGTTTGAACTCGCAGCTCAAACTAAAATTACATTTTCTTTACACTCGCAGTAATAATAGTGTGTGTGAGCGTAAAGTAGTGGGACGCCGCTCCCGACTGAGCTAAGCGGGCTATACATATTGCGCAATACATACTATGATGAAAACCTAATGCGCTAATGGCAGTCACGTGATCGCAGAAAACGTAAATATTGTGGGTCCCACTTTATTAAAACTTTTTTTTCTTCAAACTCACGAATGTATTCCTACATACTTCTTAGGGTCTATCCTTATGTTTTCATGTACACATTTCACTGAATAAAAGTCAGACAGTTATTTGGTTATGCTCAATATCTGCTTACTTACGGACAGTGTCCCTTTAAATAATTAAATAAAATTGACCAATTTATGCTGAACACCAAAATGGCGCCCTTTGACTTATGTATTCCACAACACAGGTGCTCTTTGAAAGTTAATTATTCATAACCAATCAAATTACAAGTAACAAATTGTATGCGTAAAAGTAAGTTCAAAGGTCATAATTTCATTTCATTGGATAGAAAATACACTATTTTTAGAGCCGAATGACTTCACTTGTGATTGTTATAGAAGGAAATCACACATACCCACATGTCAAGCTATCTTTAGGCTACCAAACAAAAACATTTATGATATCACCAATAGCAGCGCAAGAGACACAAACAACCCAACCATAACTGGTTTTTGTGTAGATTTAAATAGCACACTGTACACTGCTGTGTAAGTTGACGCGACTACTGAGGTGTATTTATCGACATTTACTGCATAAAATATGACAGACAATATTTTGATAGGTCTCAAGTTTAAACTCTTATAACTTCATTATTTGTTGGCGGATTTTGATGATTGAAACACCAAACTATTTGTCATACAACGTAGAACATAACTGATCAGGGCCGTCGATCTGCAGATTTTGCGTCCAGTAACCGGATGCATTCCCCCTCCAAAAAGTATGTTTTTCCCACCCCATTTCAAAATTCCCCCATGAAACAAAAAAAATAAAATAAAAATTCTGGTACGTAAAATATTCAGTACGAACTGTATTTAATACAAATAAAACATGTAGACTATTTAAAACAATGATTATAATCAAAATTATGGCCACAAAATAATTCCCCCTTTCCTATAAAAGCACGCTAAAATTCCCCCACCCAAGGGTATGGGTCGCAGTCCCCCAAAACAGATCGACGGCCCTGCTGATTGTTTTATATTTAAATTTTATTTATTTTTAATTTTTGCATGTTTTACCTATACCTATGATTTTTCTCATACAGTCCTTTGGGGGGTATAGAATCACTTGGGTTAAACGTATAATTTTAAAATGAAAGGAAAATTTTTAATTTCTGATTTAGATTTACTCTTTTAGTTGTATGATAGCAAAATTTCTAAAATTATTGTCAAAAAACTGTGAGTTTTTAAAAGGCGTTTTTGCACCAATATTTACATAATTTCATTTTATCCTTAAAAGTGCCAAACTTCAACAAGTTACCTTAATGGATGATTTCATTTTGACTTTTGTCCCTAACTTGGCCTAACAATAACATTTGTACATAAATTTTGGTTTGGCTCAACCACCTGAAAATCAAACATATATCCACCATTTTAAACCATGGTGCGCTTTTAAATAAGACAACTAAAAGACAAAATAACTTACAAAACACCACAAAAGATGCATAAAGAAGTTTATGACTATTTAAATTATTTTTTGAAACGAAAGTCTCCCTGCGGTTTCGTGCAAGTATCTCCTTAATAAAGAGTTTTCCAAAGAGGGGAGGTAACTGCAGCAAAGGAACAAAATACCCAAATCTACGCAAATCACCCGAATCTACACAAATCCTCACAAAACCTAACCAAATCTACTCCAGTCTTAAAAAATGATTTATAAAATATCAAATAATAAAAATGTATAAATACTTACCAAATTTAGGTTCTTTAGGTTCAGAAGATTGATTGATTTTCATGATCAGGTAATGGTGGCCTTGACCTTTGACCTACTGACCTCAAAACCAATAGGGGCTATCTTTTCGTCACAGGCAGTCCACCTATTAAGTTTCATGAGATTTGCTTCAGGGAGAGAGGAGTTATGGAGCGGACAAGGTTTTTCATTATCGGGTACCAGTGACCTTGACCATTGACCTACTGACCTCAAAATCAATAGGGGTCATGCTCTCACCACAGGCAGTTCACCTATGAAGCTGCATGAGCTTTGCTTCTGCGGAAGAGGAGTTATGGAGCGGACAAGGTTTTTCATTATCGGATGCCGGTGACCTTGACCTTTGACCTACTGAATTAAAATAAGAATTGGTCGTCCTCTCACCACAGGCAGTTCACCTATGAAGTTTCATGAGATTTGCCTCAGGGGGAGAGGAGTTAAGGTGCGGACAAAGTTTTTCATTATCGGGTCCAGTGACCTTGACCTTTGACCAACTAATCTTAAAATCAATAGGGGTCCTCCTCTCACCACAGGCAGTTTATTTATGAAGTTTCATGAGATTTGTTTCAAGGGGAGTTGCGTTATGTTGCGGACAAGATTTTTCATTATCGGGACCCGGTGACCTTGACTTTTGACCTACTAAACTCAAAAGTAATAGAGGTCATCCTCTCACCACAGGCAGTTCATCTACAAAGTTTCGTGAGATTTGCTTCAGTGGGAGAGGAGTTATGGATTGGACAAGGTTTTTCATTATCAGGTCATGGTGACCTTGACCTTTAACCTACTGACCTCAAAATCAATAGGGGTCATCCTCTCACCAAAGGCAGTCCATGCATGAAGTTTAATGAGATTTGCTTCAGGGAGAGAGGAGTTATGGAGCGGACAATGTTGCGTCTATAGACAGACAGACAGGGTAAAACCAGTATACCCACCTAAACTTCGTTTAGCGGGGATATAACAATACATTTGACCAAGTATCAAAGACATAAAGTGAGACAATCACATAAAGTTAATTGACCTAACCAAGGTTAAGTTACCTAACCAAGGTTAGGTTTGGGTAAAATAACACAAAATATGACCTTGACCTTGGTAATTTTTTTCATTCAGTGATGTCCGCCAATGCCAACAATACATATGATCAAGTACCAAACAAAGAAATTAAAGTTACCAGAAAACTTACCTAACCAAACTGATGTTTAGGGTAAATAACGCAAAACGTGACCTTGACCTTGGTATTTTTTGTCGTTCAGTGATATCCATACATATTACCAAGTAACAGAGACATAAAGTTAGGCAATCATATAAAGTTAACTGAGGTTAAGTTACCTAACCAAGGTTAAGTTTGGGAAAAATAAGCAAAATATGATCTTGACCTTGGTAATTTTGGTATTAAGTGATGTCCCTTGACCCAACAAAGCATCTGACAAAGTTTCAGAAAAATTTGAGCAGCGGTTGTTGAGATATAGTTTATTTAAAATGCGGCAGCCGCCGGAAAAGTGACTGCTAAGTCTCGCTACTCACTTTGTGGGCGAGACAATAACACATAAAAACACTGGCAAAACATAAAACAATACAACATAAGCTCTCGATGAGCTTTCAAACGGACTAGAATTAGCATGAAGTAAATTTAAAACAGCAGTAAAATATAGCTTCATTGGAGAAACCAGTGCACGTCTTATAAAAATATTACCAAGCAAACATTTATTTTGACATAATCAAGGGCTATTACCTACTCCACAGCACATGCGTGAATTTAACTCACTGTTGTGCTCATCCAACATCTTGTTTAAACAAACTTTTAACTCAAATTTGGTAAGAATCAGAAACTGCCAGAAACTTAGGTAAGTTTGAGCACCAACAATAATTAGCCATCGCATCATCGTATAACTCGAATGGTAATGGTCTTTCACACGCTAAGCAGGACTATAATAGCCTTTGCGTCCATTGTAAACCCAGATCAATGTCCGGCTGATCTGTCATTTTCCCCAAAACATCCCTTTGTCACATAAATGGAATGGTCTTAATTCAAAGAACAGTCCATTAGCGGGTTAAGGGTCAAGTCAGTTGACATTTGACCAACCGTATTCTATGAGGATTGGAAGAGTAGAACACAATGACCCAATGACCTTGGCCATTGCAGATACTTGCAACAGTAACAGTAGTAAGATAAAAGAGGTCTGGCAAGTTCAGAGATTTTTTTTTAAAGAAACTAACCTGCCAAATAACAGCAAAACTACGGTACAAAACTGTTGATTAAAACTCTGTCCAGGTGTTCAGGTCATATAACAATGTATATGTGCCAATTAAAAGTACAGGTTTATTCACAAGTTCTTAATACACATTGAATATGCGCAAAATGAATTATAAGTTGTTAACTCTTAATTCGAAGCTAGTTTTAGGGTTCGGCCGAGCTAGTTAAAGCCGTTTTTATATTGTGTTAACTGTGTCAAGTTATATACCTCTTCACTCGTAGGTTTAGAAAACAGTATAATACATATATTGTAAAATTTGGCTGTCGTTGGCGGGATAGCTACTTACGTATTTTACCGAGACCTTGACCGACCAACCTCACTAAAAACTCGTTAACACGGTTTTGTGAAGATCTGTCCAGTAACTTCAATCGTAACATTATTCACTTCTTTGAAAAACGACGGCATTGTCCAAGTTTGCATGCTCGATAGAGCTTAAAACCTAAACTTAAGCCATGCTGAATTGAATTGAATTGGATTTTACGGCGCACCAACACATTAAAGGTTATATGGCGCCTAACAGGAATGAACATGCCAAGCTCATCCTCCATTTACATCAAGATAAAATATGGAAAATGGGCCTAAAACCTTCTAACCTTCAGAACTGCAGAGTTGCTGCAAATTCTATAGTAAACACTCCATTTACGATGGAGCCACGTTTCCACGTTTGCATACGCGGTGTCATGATGAAGACCTTGAATGAGCACAACATAAAACAAGAGGTCAATGACCTTGAAGCTCTACTGATTGATTTTGATTTCAGGAAGTAGTCGCTACAAACTTGCTTTTTGAAAATTTATTTTTAGCCGTGGCGGCCATCTTGAATTTCCAGCCGACCTGAAATTTTGCTAGGATCAATTAGACATCAAGAGCAACATTCCTGTGAAGTTCATGAAAATTCGTCAAGTAGTTTCAGAGGAGAAGTCGCTACAAGTTTTCATTATATAACTCTATGTAAACAAAGATGGCCACTGGCAGCCATGTTTAACGTCGAATGAAAATAATGTTTGACTCTGATAACCATCATGTCATGCTGAGCATTTTACAAAAAGTCCCATATCAATATCATGTATAGTTTTCAAGATGTAGTCGCTACAAACTTCTTTTTTAAAAATCTACTTTTAGCTGTGGCGGCCATCTTGAATTTCTGGCCGATCTGAAATTTTGCTAGGATCAATAAGACATTAAGAGCAACATTCCTGTAAAGTTTCATGAAAATCCGCCAAGTAGTTTCAAAGGAGTAGTCGCTACAAGTTTTAACTATATAACTCTATGTAAACAAAGATGGCCGCTGGCAGCAATGTTTAACGTTGAATCAAAACAATTTTTGACAAGGACCAACATCATGTCATGCTGATCATTTTAGAAAAAGTCCCATATCAATATCACTTATAGTTTTCAAGAAGAAGTCGCTACAAACTTGTATTTTGAAAATTTATTTTTAGCCGTGGCGACCATCTTGAATTTCCGGCCGACCTAAAATTTTGCTAGGATGAATTAGACATCAAAAGCAACATTCCTGTGAAGTTTCATGAAAATGCGTCAAATAGTTTCAGAGGAGTAGTCGCTACAAGTTTTCATTATATAACTCTATGTAAACAAAGATGTATATAAAATCTGCTTGTAGTTGTGGCAGCCATGTCAACTCTTTGTTGGGTTTATATAGGCCTTGATGGGCAACTGCTGATGTTGTCTGCCGATCTTGATGTTTGAAATATAGTTTCATGTCACTATGTGTTTAAGTATGGGAAATATCTGCCAAAAAGCATATAGTTGTCTTCGGACCGACAGACGAACAATGTTATTGGAATATTCCCTTACCTGAAGGTTGATTGGGTTGCAATAGAATGTGTACAAGTTCAGTTAGATACAGGTTAAATATTTTTTATTTACGTTGTATCACAAGTTATACAATTGTATAGTGTATACATTTTTTGTAAGGCAATCATAAAGCATAAAAAGGTATATGGTAGGAGTGAAATATATATTATGTTTGTTTTCATCGAAATTGAGAAAACATATTTGCATGTTTTTTGGCAGAAGCAACAAAAAATGTGTTTCCACATTCACAATGAAAATAAATCCTATAAAAACAGCAACAAATAATTGTTTTCAATCTTTAAACATGTGCAGCGGAAATACATTTACAGCGACGTTAACAAGTCGGTATGGTGATTTACTTAACTTTCGATAACTGTTCGAAGTACAGTTTGATTAAATCCAATTAAATTATATAACAATAAACCCAACACAATGAAACAACTTGTTTTTGCAGAGATTTCAAGTGGCAAATTGACATGTCTGAAATGGTTACATTGAAAGACTTAAAGGGTTTTCCTTAATCCCATTGTCTTATACACTTATATAAGTATGAAATGGACAGACATGTTACCATGGAGATCATGATGTATTGATCTGCAAAAGGGCACAATTATATTCTTCACAATTATTCACTTTTCAAATAAGTGTCATTGCCAAATATGGGCAGATTTTGATACATTCATATGTTGCATCAATACATGTAAGGTTATGTGGCGCCTAACAGAACTGGGCGCATCCTCCATTTACATCGAGATAAAATATGGAGAATGGGCCTCGAGTAGCCTTATCTGCAGAATTGCTGCAAATTCTAAAGGCGTATGAACACATGAATGGAAATATGGCGACATGTTTATTGTTTTCTGCCACCCACGCTAGTGGCAACTGAAATGAAGTTGGAATCACGATGAAGTGTTTCAAATGGATATGGCACAACATGAAGCCAATGATATAAGTCAAAATCAACAATGAATAGAATTGGGGTTTTAAGGCGCACCAACACATGAGAAGGTTATATGGCGCCTATAAGGCAGGAACATGACAGGCTCTAGTGGCACCTGAAATAACGCAGGAATCATGATGAAGTGTTTTAAATGAATATAGCGCAATATGAATCCAATGATATAATTTCAAATCCAACAATGAAGAAAAGTTGTTTCTGAAAAGATTTCAACTGGCAAATTGACATGTTTGAAATGGCAGCATTGAAATACTTAAAAGGTTTTCCTAAATCCCATTGTCTTATATAAGTGTATAATGGACAGACATCTAATCCATAAGATTTATCATAAACATCATTATATTGGTCCACAAAAGGGCACAATTATATTCTTCATAATTATACAGTTTTCAAATATGTCTCAATTGTCAAATGTGAACTGATTTTGATACTTCCATTGAATCTGCATTTATGGTGCATCAATACATGTAAGGTTATGTGGCGCCTAACAGAAATAAACATACTGGGCTCATCCTCCATTTACATCGAGATAAAATATGCAGAATGGGCCTCGAGTTTTCTAACCTTAAGAATTGCTGCAAATTCTATCGGTGCATTAACACGTGAAAGGTTATATGGCACCACGTAAAACAGATGATTTTGATTCATGTATCACTTGATGGATTTGCAAGACAAAAAACATACAGACATACTGCAGTATTCATATTCTTTGTTTTCGTGCCGAGCCTAATACACTTGATAGTAAAAGGCACTGACATAATATTCTATTTATCAAGTATATTATCCACATTTTCTGTATGAATTACTATTATTACCTATTTCTCAGAATGTTACGCTTATCGAGGCATCATTACGTGCATGACGTCAGATAACGTTACGTACAATAAACTCCGAGGGATTCCGCATTGATTTGCTCTATTGGTCAGTGCCTAATAAAGCAAATTGTTTTAGGTCACCCGTTTATTAGGCAGAAAAGTGCATATCTGCATGATAAAAGCTGATATGGTGCCAAAAGAATTTAAATCTGTAACTCATCGTCCATTTACATTGAAATAAAAATATGTAGAATGAGTCTGGATACTTTTCGCCTGCAGGACTGCTGCAAGTTAGTTTGCAGACACTCCTTGTTTCACTGGAGCCACGAGAATTAGTACGAGTAATTTAAATCGGGAATAATACAGAATATAGATTTCTCATGAAATGGTTATGATGTATTATTATGTGTAACAAAACGACATATAAATACATGAATGTTATTTGGCGTCTATTCTTATGTACAACAAATATTAATCGAGCAACCAATGTTATGCATATGAAAACTGTTCTTCCAATCTGGAATACATTCGAACTGTCATCAATGGTTGATGAATACTTTCGTAAAGAGTTTTAGTCAGTTAAAGGACTAATGACCGCATAAAGTATGTACATAAGCCTCATTTGAATCATAGAACTCCTAAGGCAACAAATGGCTATAAGGGCATGTTATACGAATAAATGATTCACAATTTTTTTGTTCATATGCATTCTGATATGTCAAGTCATCATGCAAAATGTGAAAATAAAATAAATGAGGAGTAAAGTTACACATGGTACGCACTATGATACCAAGTGAAGCTGAGGATGACTTAAGTGAAAAATGGTTGTAAGTCTTATAGATATAACTGAATCAACATTATTTATCCGTATGATCAATCTCATGCAATGCCAATATGAGCAATTTCATATCATGCCAATTCATAATTGCCAGATTAAACAATGCATTTGAAGATTTGTGCAGATGGACATGTGGCTGGATGGGCAGTCAAGATCAAGCTAGTATTCACCACTATATTTTGTTGTCATGGGTATGATTCTTAATTAAAACAATTGCCCGAGAAAAGTCCAACGAATGATAAAGGTATGTCAAATGTTTAAGATACATAAATTAATTGAACTGAATGTTGCTTAACGGGTCATCAACACAGTATCGGTTATTTACGGCCGCCCCAGAGAGAGGGGAAGGATACATAGGAATGCGGGAACCATGCCCTTCTGTTATTATCGAATAGATTCCTATGGTTCTTTAACGTGCTCGGAGGATAGGCCAATACACGGGACTGCCCAGTTTACGTCCCCATCCGACGAACGAGGCTAAGGAAAAGTGTCTTGGCAAAGGACACACTGACGAAACGATTCATCAATTGTCAATAGTTATAGACAATGTATACAAGTTATATGTTTTAATTCATGTAACTGGAAATATATTTTTCTGATAATTAAATTTAAAACATTTTCTTGGGAGATAGTTGGCGATTTCCAATGTAACAGAAAGTGTTTGTGATGACATGCAATATAATTGACTATTTGGATGACAATATCCAATATACCAAGACTTGATTTTTTGTAATTTCAGATATATCTTTGTTTCTCAAGAGTTGATTATCTGTAATTTCAGATATATCTTTGACTCTTTATGGCGATATGCAGTATAACGGAGCTGTTTGTTGCGATATCCAATATAACTGGAATGGTTTGTTGTGATATGCAATGTTACTGGACTGTTTTGTATTTGCGCTATCAAGTATCATTGGAACTGTTTGTTGTGATATCCAAAATCACCAGAACTGTTTGCTGGGATATCCAATATGACTAAAACTGTTTGTAGGGATACCAAATATAACTGAACTGTGTGTTGCGATATCCAATACGACTGCAACTGTTTTTGGGATATCCAATATCACTGGAATTGTGTTGCAATGTCCAATATAACTGTTGCAATATCCAATGTAACTGGAACTGTTTGTTGGGATCTCCAATATCACTGGAACTGTTTGTTGCAATATCCAGTATAACTAATCATGTTTGTTGCAATATCCATTATAAGTGAATCTGTTTGTAGTGATATCCAAGATCACCAGCACTGTTTGTTGCGATGTCCAATATCACTGGAATTGTTTGTTACAATATCATCGGTGCTGCTTGATGCGATATCCAATATTACCAGAACATTTTCTTGCGATATTTAATTTGACTGGATCTGCTTGATGCGATATCCAATATCACCGCAGCTGTTTGTCGATTTCCAATATGACTGGAGATCACCGGAAATGCTAATTGGCATATGCAATATCACTAGAAGTGTTTGTTGTGATATCCAATATCACAGGGAGGATATTTGTTGTGATATCCAAAATCTCTTTGTTTTCATATGCAATATAACTGGACATGTTTGCAGCAATATCGAATACATCTGGGAACAGTTTATTGTAAAAAACAATATCATTGGAACTGTTTGTTGTGATATCCGATATCAGCTGACATGCTTGTAGCAATGTCCATTGTAAGTGGAATTGTTTATTGCAATATGCAATATAACTGGAACTGTTTGTTGCGATATCCAATGTCAATGGATCTGTTTGTTGTGATTTCCAGTGTCACTCAAAAGTGATTGTTGAGAGATCCAATATCACTGGAACTGTTTGTTAGGGTAATTAATGTTACTGGACATGTTTGTAGCAATGTCCAATATAATACAAGTGTTTGTTGTGATATAAAATATTACTGGAACTGTTTGTTCCGATATCCAATGTCAGTGAAACTGCTTGTGGAAATTTCATTGCTTGACATGATTACAACAGTACCACTGGAATTGTTTGTTGTGATATTTTAAGTTTATCACTGCATGTTCCTTATGATTTACAATAGCACTGCCACTGATTGCTGGATTTAGAAGTCAATATGTTGTCATGGTTATTTTTTCTGTTACATTGAAATCACAGAAAGTGCATGAGCAGAATGTAGTTATGAAAAAATAATAAAATGTAAACTGGGTTCTATGTCTTTATAGAAATATCTTCATCGCCTTCCTCACAGTCCTAGACATTTTTTTGTATCTGGATTACTTAGTTATACCAATCAATATCTATATTATGCTAGTAAATCTATATACATGTTATGAAGCCCTCTATACTGAAGCAAAGAGTAATGCTCCAGTAGACAATAGCATTGATATCTCAATGAAAACAATCTATAAATCAAAACATTTTATATTCTGAACGAGAAATGAAATTATGAATGAAACATTCTGATTGGTTCACTGTTAAAAATTGGACGAATGGAACCAGTTATTGAAAACTCATTGTATTCTCAGAACACACTGAGGTTTTACTGGACATTGAGTAGTGAGGTTCTTCAAACCAAAAACACAAAATTCTAATGATAAAATAATTCCAAAATGATTTAATAGACTGTAATACATGTTCAAACATGAAAATGGGAAGTGAATTGAAATTTCTCTTAAAATAAGAGTATGTGAATGGTTTTATGGTCTGAAATTGAGTTTTATGGCAGCACGGTAGTGGAGCAGTAAAACGTAATTTAAGACTGTAAAGCCAACCACATTCCGTCCCAGATTGAAATTCTAAGCATGTTTGGGTCTGTTTCCCACCCCCCAACCCCACTCCTCCCCTCCCCCTTTTGGTACATATTATTCAGGGCAATTTTAGAGAGTATTCAGTACCCACAACCCAGGTTAAAAATAGTATTCAGTACTGCAGTTATCCATGTTAAATTGTATGCAGTACTCGGGTGTAAAATGAATGAGTATTCAGTTCTCAGCTCAGCTTTAAATTAGAGAGTATTCAGTACTCATGGGGGGTAGGGAGGGGGTGGAGGGGTGGGGAAACACCCACATGGTTATTTTGATTCTAATGCTATTCCATTCAAATGTTACAAATATAAATAACCATACACACTTGCTTTTCTATGAAAACTGAAATTGATGGATGCCAGCATTGTGGACGACGTCGTTTTTATCAGTGTTATGTGTTATGTGACGTGACATTATTAGTCGGTGAATTGGGCGTTTAGCGGTTGCAAATTTGAGACGTTAGCTAATGGAGCAAGAGTTACATAATAGTTGTACAGCAACACAAGAAAGGTTATATGGCACCAAGCAGGAATGAAGATGCCAGGCTCAACCTCCATTTACATCGAGATAAAATATGGAGGATGAGACTAAAATCCTCTGCCTCTAGCAGGATTTATGGCTGTCCTATTGTACAACCAATATCCAGAAGGTGAAAAAAATACGAATATTGATAAATGAAACTGAGAAAGGGAGAGATGAAATGGGATGAAAGAGCATGAGTCACGGTTGGGGTGGATGTTGACAGTGTGAAGACTGTCATAGTGACTATAACTGAAACTGTAATAAAGTATGATTCTAACTAACATGATATTAATGATGAATCAATGTGTAGCTAAAGATTTTCATTATGAGAAAGCTTCCGTCATACTATAATATAACAATAATCTGTATTTAAAGTCAATAAGTGGAATGTATGGGTTATGAAAAAAAAAAAAAAGTGCGGGGAATGGGTGGGGGATGGTAGGAGAAAGTTTGGAATAATAATAATCACATCAGCTGATGAGAGTTTTATTAACCAACCATCGCACAATGTTATATACTACCCAGTTCGAGATATGAACCCGGGCTGAAAAGCAAGTTTTATTACCCAACTATCACACAGTGGTATATACTACCCAGTTTGAGATTCGAACCCGGGTTGAAAACCAAGTGTGTTATGCACTGAACTAACCAGACATCCATTTCTGATGTCCTTAACAAATCCAGTTTTGCGAAACACAAAACTTCAACCATTGCAGCTTTCACAATCATCAAGTAATGATTTATCCACGTGTGACGTCTTAAATGATACCATATTGATCTGTTGGCTACAACTGTGTCCATTCTGATAATGGCAGGGATTGTTAATCAGTGAAATTGTTGACATGAATTGAACTGATGCACTATTATTATAGGACTGGAAGGTCAGTAATGTGTTATGTGTTGGAATACAGGCAGTATTGTGCTTTCGTAGCAAGTAATCTGCTGGAATGCAGGCAGTAATGTGATTTCGTAGCAAGTAATCTGCTGAAATGCAGGCAGTAATGTGATTTCGTAGCAAGTAATCTGCTGGAATGCAGTCAGTAATGTGATTTCGTAGCAAGTAATGTGCTGGAATGCAGGCAGTAATGTGATTTCAATACAGTAATGTGTTATGTGTTGGAATACAGGGAGTAATGTGCTTTCGTAGCAAGTAATCTGCAGGAATGCAGGCAGTAATGTGATTTTGTAGCAAGTAATCTGCTGGAATGCAGGCAGTAATGTGATTTCGTAGCAAGTAATCCGCTTACTTGCTGGAATGCAGGCAGTAATGTGATTTTGTAGCAAGTAATCTGCTGGAATGCAGGCAGTAATGTGATTTTGTAGCAAGTAATCTGCTGGAAAGCAGGCAGTAATGTAATTTCGTAGCAAGTAATGTGCTGGAATGCAGGCAGTAATGTGATTTCGTAGCAAGTAATCTGCTTACTTGCTGGAATGCAGGCAGGAATGTGATTTCATAGCAAGTAATCTGCTGGAATGCAGGCAGTAATGTGATTTCATAGCTGCTTGTGTGCTGGAATGCAGGCAGTAATGTAATTTCATAGGTGGTTGTGCTACAATCGGTTTTACTACAACACTACACCAAAATAGGTAGGAATGTGCTGGAATATGTAGGTATGTGTTATATCAGGTAGTGATGTGGTGGATTAGGTATGAATGTCCTGAACAATGATGTAGTCATGTAATGGATTTGGTAATGATGTGATGGAATACATACTGATGAGAAGGGTTAGGTAGTTATGCGATGGACTAGGTAACCTTGTGAGAGGATATCTAGTACTATGCTATTGTGTCTAGTTATGTGTTAGATATTTAAGAGCGGACATAGCTAGTGATGTGCCGAAATGGTTGTAGACACTGACATGGTAAATAATGTACTAACATTGCCTGTAATGGACTAGCTCAGCATTTAATAGTTGTTGAACCATGCAAAGTAAGTAATTTGTACTGGTGTTGCTTTTTCGTTTTGTCATGTTGGTACTTCTATGTTATCTCTGTTTAGATATCTATTGCAACATAAACAATTTTATGGTCAGACCAGACACTTTCAATAACATCTGCTTGAACAACATCAGCATTTGTATAAATGTGATCTATCAATGACCCAGATGAGTGTGTACTTTTAGTTACAACTTGTTTGCATGAAAGACTTGTTTCCATGAATGGCACAATATGTCCTTTAGTTTTTGAAAGGTCCATGTTGAAGTCACCACCAATGATTAATGGTAATTGTTTGTTAATGGTTGGGAGCATATGCGTCTGGAATGCCTTCAGAAATGTCTTAGTGGAACAGGTTGGTGAAGAGTACACCGTCATTACTTGACACAGTTTTCCATTGACATCCACTGTGATAAATATGCCTTCGGATGTTGTTTCGCTGTATTTCTGGATGTCATGAACAGTTATATGGTTTTTAACATACATAACTAATCCTCTATGGGGTCGACAATTCGCATCTGTGGGAATGGCATCATACCTGTATATGTTATATCCTGGTAAAGTGTAATTGTTTCCATCAGTCACTTTAAGCCAGGACTCTGAGATTCCAATTATATCTGCAGTCATAAGGTTCTGATCATCTTTGATGTCGTCATAATGGCAATGCAGGGATCTGGTATTATGAAATGCGACTGTATGTTTCTCGGATGGGATTTTATACAGTGGTACATAACACAATTCAAGTTGTCCGTCACTACGTAACCTTTTCATTTCATCACACACACTACGGGATGTAGAAATTTTGTCCTCATTCATGGCCAAAATATGCAAGCCTGCAATATTTTTCACTCTGCTGAACGCAACATAATGTGCATGTGGGAAACATCTTGCTCCTCCTAAATCGACAACTACTTGATCCATCGTATCTCCTTGAGATTTGTGAACAGTCTTTGCAGCAGAAAGTCTCAGTGGAAATTGTATTCGTGCCACTGTTTTCCTGAGGTATTGAAATGTACGCTTGATGTCAAATATAGGCGTCCAGTTCTTTCTGACATCTACGTGTTGCAAGTGTGTGTACTGCTGTCGCCTCTGTTGACCAACTGTACCATCTTCAAATTGAACCCAAACAATGCTTGGTCGTAATGTATTATTTTGTTTTCTTTCTATATATTGCACAGTGCAGGCTGTTCCATTCACAAGGCCATCGCTAACATCAATATTTGAAGTAAGGTCACATTTCAATCCAACTGCTACGCATACTTTCATTGGCAATCCTGCTGTTTTGGAAGCATCATTTGGAATTCTTTCTAATAGTGACTTCTTAACAGATGTGGAATCATCACTTTCCACAGTGTCAAATGCATTTATTGTAACCTTTTCATTTGGTGATGTCAAAAAAATATCTTGGTTAAAAGCATCTACATTCTTGTTTGTTGTGAAGAGATGTGGTGCGTTGAATGGATAGTCTGGTTGTCCAGGGTGTGTAAGTCTCTCCTTCAACTTAAGCAAATCCTCATTGGTCTGTTTTCCCTCACGCAATCTATTGAGCAATTCTGAGAATGCTAGGTCATCCTTTTGTCTCATTATCTGAGTCAGTTCATGCATGGAAAATAATTCCTTCCATAAATTTGTAGCTAAAGGTCCAAAGCCGTGTTTGAGATTCTCAAATATCCATGCATCCATGACTGGTTTCAATTGGTACAAATCACCTATAAGAACAATGTGTACTCCCCCAAAATGATCTTGTTTTCCTTTAATTTGTTTCAGGCGTTCATTAACTAGGGCTAGCTGAGAATTTCCAACCATTGACACTTCATCTATCATTACAACTTCAAGATTTCTGTATTTCACTCTCAATGTGTTTAAAGAATCACTATCCAATTGTCTACAGTGAAATCCTTGACATGCCGGTATTTTAAAAGCTGAATGGATTGTACAGCCATGGATGTTAAACGCAGCTTTTCCAGTTGGTGCACAGAGGAGTACTCTACATTCTTGTGGGTTCTGACCTTCTTCTGTTGAGAGATGCCTGTTCAAAGCTTCATACAGCACTCGTATCACTACTGACTTTCCTACACCTGCACCACCAGTCAGAAACAGATGCAAAGGTTCTTCTTTAGTAATTACCCAATGGACAACATGCAGGAATATTTCCTTTTGTCCTTTGTTCAGAGATCTTACAAGGTGTAAATAATCACCAGTAGGCATTCTCTGAGTGTTTATGTTGATGTCAACAGCTCTGGCACTTAACCCTACATCAGCGCCAATGTCAGAATGCCTTTGGTAATCTTCTCTTTCTGGATTGAAATGGACAAACATTTCACTTTCCAATGTCGGTTCATCACCATCTTCGTCCTCTCTTTGTTCATTGCTAGGTGCTGTTAAATCGAAGTTGATTTCATCATCAGCTCTTTTCCATGCCTCATCCAGTACATCTGCATTTTTTTCATATTTCCGTGCTTTACTGTCAATAAAGTTCTTCACAGTTTTGTAATGTTCTTCATAAGTGTTGAAGTTCTTTAACAATTCCTCTTCATTTCTCCAATTGGTGAAAAGGAGTAGTTTCTCTCTGTAGTGATTTTCTGAATCAGTGGCTTTATTAAATCGGACATATCGTAATACTCGTTTATTTTTCCGTTGTTTGATGGTTATGCCATTCTTAAGTTTTATTGTTAAGCCATCAGTCAATTCCAGGTCTTCATCATTATTTGAATCACTATCAGCATCATCGTTTGTTTCCCAATTTATTTCTGGTCTTTTCTTATCTTTTGGGTACTTTATTTCCAGCTCAGACACGTAGTCGGCTAAACACCAATGTTCAAGTTGCTTCGGTCTCTTTCCATATCGGTTTATGATGTTATCGGCTTGAATGTCAGTCGAGGTTTCTGGCAACTTTTCCAACGAGGCTTTGTCTTTCAGCAAAAAGGTTCGATCTTCTGGTTTTGATGTATTGATGAAAGTTACTTCACGCGTGGTTTTAGTCAAAGGCAATTGCAAAGTTAAGTATGCAGCTTCTTGAGCACTTACTTCAACACTGTTGAGGAACTGATTCCCAATATGTCGCACTTGTTTTCGTAGATCCATATTCCCTTGCTTCGCTTCTTTGCAAGCTTGATCTAGCAGCAAACTCATGCCTCTTTGGCTTTTACTGATGTAGGATACAATATAAATTGCACATGCATACGGGTCCAGGACGAATTGTAAGTCATGGTTTGCTTTCCATGCTGGTAGTAGGTTTTTCATGTATGGGTTGACACGCAGTTCATTTGGCTGCCTTTGTAAGAAAACCTTTGGTCCATTAAGGGAGCTCCTAATAGCTTTTATGTATTCCTCTTCTGAGAGATTCAGAGACTGCAAAAAGTCTACAATGGAAACGTTTGCATCGTCAGTAAGCTTTTCATTCATTTTCTTCTCAATTTCTGAAAAGAAATGCTTGTATCTTTCAATGTCTTCTGGTGCTTCTTCAATCAAAGGTTCTAGAATTTGTGTTTTTGACATTGGTGGTTGTGGGAAACCAAACCGGCAAATGGCTTTTCCTTTTTTTCGACATGACTTTGAATGCTTGTGCACTTGCAATTGCACTAACTGAAGGAGTTCTGGATGAACATCAGTTGAACATGAAACATACTGATCTATATATTCAGTGATTTCATTCGTATTATCTTCTTTGTAACAAGGAGCATCGTCTATCCACATTAACATATGAATGTGTGGAGAACCTCTTTGTTGGAATTCGACCCTGTAGAAGTAATCTTTCAGTTTTCCAATTGGTTCATGATGGCTATTCAGGACAACTTTAATAAACTCTTGTACACGATGATCAAAATATCTTGAGCAGGTTATAGGGTCTTGTTGAACAAGTTGTGTTTTTTCATTCCAGCTTAAGCTTTCGATTTCTTGCATTGTCATTATATTCTCCGAGTTCAAATCACTTAGTATACTAAGCAGATCAGTCCACCTTGTGTCTGCAGCTGAGAATGAACCGAACCAAGTAGGAAGTCCAAGTTGGCGAATCATTGCAAATATGTCTTTTTTTTTTGGCTTCCAAATATGGGGGAGAACTTCTTAATGTCCTAAATATATAATATCCTTCATCCAGTCTAACGATTTTGTCAATATTGTGAGGTCCTAGAACATCTTTAACTGTAATTGTTTTGCCTTTCGCTTTACATTTCCTCAATACAAGATTCACTTTATCTGATATTTGTTTGATTTGAAGTTTTTTCATCTTGAAGAAGATATTTGGGACATTGTTTGCAGCTCGTCTGTCAATATTTCGAAGTTCCCATTTAACAATATCACTGTAATGCACAGCAGTGTCTCTTTGGGAATTGTCGACACGCCTTTGGCCACAAAATACAGTTGGAAAGGACAAATACTCTGCATCTTTGTCTTGATACAAACTCAATGGGGTTTGACCTTCTCCTGGTGCATATGTAAATACGCTGTCCAGATTCAAAAGAGAATTATCAAGTAATGTGTCAGCATTGCCAGTCATTTTTTGCTGTTCATCAACTTCACTGAAATTATCTGATTCATAACCAGTCTGATCCGCGGTCTCATGACTTGCTTCCAAAATTTGGACAGGTTGTTTTGAGAAGTCGCTCATTTCAGCATTGGAACTCAGATTCAAAATAGGATTATCAATCAATGTGTCCTCATTGCCAGGCATTTTTAAGTCGCTAATTTCAGCATTGGCACTTTTATCGTTGTTTTCATTTTCACAAAAGTTTTGAACCACCTCTGAAGCTGATTGTTTTATGGTCTCAACCCATTCATGGTCTATTTGAATTCCAGAATCTTTGTACAAAGGACTATTTTCCATTAGCCAATGAAGACCTGTGATAACACGCAGTGGTCTCACGTTTTCTACAAAGTCATTCTTTTTGTAACAGAGTTTTTTCTTCAGTTTCACGGGAATAGTTAAATCTGTATCCATTTGCCTTGGGAGAGATTTTACAATAGGTTGAATATCAACAGGAACATTGACAACATTTCCCTTGATCGATAATTGTCTACCTCGAGGCAACTCTCTTATTTGCATGAATGGAATTCTCAGGGAAACGAGTCGTTCTTCCAACTGGTGTAAATAAAGCTCTTTTGGTTTCTTTGGAAAGCCCATTTTGTTAGCCACAGACAAAGTTGGAGTCTTCCCTTGTCTTATTGTTGAAGTGCATGTTCTGCAGATGTATTCCTTGTTACCTACAGATAGCTTGTTCGTCAAGAACTTGTCAATAATGTCTTCAGACTGTCTTGCTCGAAAACCATCAGTGGTCGTTACTGAATGTTCAAACCAAGTTTGATGGCAACAAGAGCAAACATATAATGGACCTTTTCCAATAATCTCGTGAAAATATGCTATACAACTGATGATGTCCTCTTTGTATTTCTTTTTGTTTTTCCTCTCCTCCTTTCCATCATCGTTCAACTGGCCAATTCTATGTTCTGATTTCCTATCTTGGTCCCTTTTTCTTTCTTCTTCTTTCCAGTGTGTATCAGTTCTCTTTTAACTTTTTGCAATTCTTTCTTTTTCTTTGAAAAATACATTTTCTCTTGATCTTTTCTTAGATTTATTTTCCATTTCTCTTTCTGCAGCTCTTTTACTTTCTACTTGTCTGGATGATGTTTTGCTAATTTTTTCTTTCTCTCTTTCTGCAGCTCTTTTACTTTCTACTTGTCTGGATGATTTTTTGCTAATTTTTTCTTTCTCTCTTTCTGCAGCTCTTTTACTTTCTACTTGTCTGGATGATTTTTTGCTGTTTTTTTCTTTCTCTCTTTCTGCAGCTCTTTTGCTTTCAATTTCTCTGACAGACTTTCTGCTGTGCTTGTCCCTTTCTCTTTCTGCAGCTCTTTTACTTTCTTCTTGTCTGGATGATTTTTTGCTGTTTTTTTCTTTCTCTCTTTCTGCAGCTCTTTTGCTTTCAATTTCTCTGACAGACTTTCTGCTGTGCTTGTCCCTTTCTCTTTCTGCAGTTCTTTTACTTTCTACTTGTCTGGATGATTTTTTGCTAATTTTTTCTTTCTCTCTTTCTGCAGCTCTTTTACTTTCAATTTCTCTGACAGACTTTCTGCTGTGCTTGTCCCTTTCTCTTTCTGCAGCTCTTTTACTTTCTACTTGTCTGGATGTTTTTTTGTTATGTTTTTCCATCTGTCTCTCATTGCACCTATGAATATGGTCTTTCCTTCTAAGTCTCATGTATTCTTTCATATATTGCCTGTGCTTTATTTCCTTTAAAGAACTATCAGACATGTTCTTTTGAGACTTAAAAGAATTCTTTTGTGACTGATCTATGAAGTAATTTTTAAGCAATGTGTTTTGCTCCTTACCAATACGGCATTTTTTAGCAGATGGGTTAAGTGAACTCAGTCTTAATTGCTGGTCATCATTTTGGTTTGCTTTGTACAATATATCTAGAGATTCAACTGATTTGCCTTCGTAAGTATTCAAAGGTTCTGTTATAGACATCAAGATATTTGGTGATGTTTCAACAGTCTCTACAACATCATAATGACAATTAGCAACATGTTTCAGATAGATTGCTCCTGTTGACATACCAATTCTAAATTGGGCGAGATCAAACTTTTGCCAAACTTCAGAAGAATATATGTAGATGTCCATTTTCAAAAGCAATACCGCAGCAAAGATTTCAACTTCTGTTGCCCATGTTCCGAATTTATTAACATTACTACTTTGCAGGTAGTCTTGCATAGATCTGTAAGTCTCTCTCAAATATGGTTTCATCTGTTCAGGTGACGTTTGCATTAAATGAACCAATTTTTTTCTCATTGTCAAATGATTTTCTTCAGTTCCAGAAATTGAAAATGACAAAGCTCTGAAAAAGCAATTTCCGTCCCTGGTTATTTCTCTTGTTTTTGATGGCTGACCAATATTGTTCACCATTTCTGCAGGATTATCACCTCCAATGTAGGATAAGCACAATGTTTTGCAGAGGTTGACCTTTGATTGTTTTGTTAAAGGATGAAATGAGAATGCTTTAACATGAGAAGCATGTATAAAGAT